>CAUYRT010064573.1:0-22513 GCA_963574885.1 Lepilemur ruficaudatus
AATTGGACAACTAAAACTGTATAGAAAAAATTAGCCGGGCATGGTGGCACATGCCTGTAGTCCCAGCTACTCGGGAGGCTGAGGCAGTAGGATCACTTGA
The DNA here is from genome assembly GCA_963574885.1 of Lepilemur ruficaudatus. Lineage (NCBI taxonomy): Eukaryota > Metazoa > Chordata > Mammalia > Primates > Lepilemuridae > Lepilemur > Lepilemur ruficaudatus. The sequence continues at coordinate 101 of CAUYRT010064573.1, forward strand.
GCCCAGGAGTTTGAGGTTGCTGTGAGCTAGGCTGACGCCACGGCACTCACTCTAGCCCGGGCAACAGAGTGAGACTGTGTCTCAAAAAAAAAAAAAAACCACACAGGTGACTGATTTTATCTTGGAAACAGATAAGCAGTTTCCATGATAACTAGATCCTTTAAAACTTCATGAGATTGTGGTGAAACTAGTATATCTGACCTCAAATTCTGTTCCTTTCCTCATACTATCATGTATCACTTTGGTTCGGTGCTAACCAAAACCAAAGGTACTTGTATTTCCTAAGTAGTAGCCATGAGCATGTGGACTGGGGTCAGGGAAGGAGTGTGGGTTTGTCTTACGTATATAAATTGGCTGTCTGCAATAATAGTTCCTAGGAATTTACCTAAAGGGGAGAATGTAAAATAACATAGAAATAACACATATAAACTAGAATATTATATAACTAATAAAATCATTAGGAAGGTTAGCAAATGGAAGCATGCTGGAGGAAATTGTAAAAATATATCTGTGCTATCATTGTAACTATGTTATCACATGTACAAAAGGTCAGGAAGGGAGTATAGATAAGTATTTGACTAGGAATAATGTGCGTGGATTTTCTGACCTATTAGTGTTCAGCACATGTGATTTTTAAGAATTGCTCCTATCAATTCTCTAGTTTCCTTTCTCTTGGCCTTCTCATTCTGATTACACTTAAAGGAATACAAGTGATTACTAGCAGAAAACATGGTTTTTTTCTCTAACTATGATGCTTTGGTGAGGGAGGGTGTGTATGTGTTGGTGTGTGCCTCCCACTCCAGTAAAAGTTAGGCTTGTGAAGAAATTAAGAAGGAAGGGACTGAGCACCTGCACAGAGACCTATGATTGTCACAGCTGTAACACAGAATTGCATTCTGCAGGGTGCAGTGATTCCTTTGGCAAACAATGGCCCTCTGCCCAGCTCTATGCCAGGCCTTAGACTGGCGATGGAAGAAGGAGAAATGTGTCCCTTTGTACTACGTGCTACGAGTTTGGTGGTAGTACAGGAAGTAGATTCATGATAAAACACATTTATTTTCTTGTTCTGTAGAAAGCCCTTCAAAAGGATCATCCCTAATCATCTATGATATAATGAATGAATTAATGGGAAAGAAATTTTCTCCAAAGGACTTGGATGATGGTATGTTTAGAAATTGCTTGTGTTTTCCTCCTCTAAAGACAGGGCTGGTTTTCCTGAGTGCCAGTTATTTAGAGGCCTTGTGATGAGGGCAGGGTTTCCTTTTAGCTTAGTAATATTTGGGGTGATCATTCTGAGAAAGCCGAAGTGTCTGGCACATTGACGTATACTCCTCTCTTGAGTGTTGATTCCCTTAGCTTTATCTTACACCTTACCAGTTCTGTTGGAAGGATTTTTATAATGTTACTGACTTAAAAATACATTTTATCCATAGTAACCAAAGGTCTTGTGAACTTTGATTTTCAGGTTTGTTTTTTCAGTCAGCCATAAAAGTCGTGAGTACCATCTCTTACTTAACTTCATTTTCCTTTTTTAGAAGAAGGTTACTATCCATTTCCTAAATTCATCTGTAATTGGAGAGTTCTCTCTCGTTTTTTCACTTCTTAGTTCTGTTCATGTCTTTGCTTTTGTTTTTCTTCTTTCCCTAAAATCTATACTTTTTAATCATGCAACATTCCTGCCCTGTGTTTACTGTATATATTGCCTTTTTTCACGCCTCTGTTCAAATAAGCTTTCAGAGTATTTCATATTAGAAGCTTTTAAAATTGATAGTGGTTTTTATTTCAGTTTTTTGTTTTATCATGCTCACTGTAGGAAAAATTTCAAGCAATTTTAAGGTGAAAAAAGTGCATTGTACACCCAGGTTTTTTTCTCTGGCTTGTCAAATGTATGTACATCCAGACACACTTTCATAGTGTTTTATTTGTTGACAGCAACCAGTATTTCATCAGAGGAAGGAACTGTAACTTAACTCTTCTGTGAGTGATTTTTAGTTACTTTATGGAGTTTTTGCTAGTGCAGTGGTGGTAGACTGAGCATTCCATGTGCACTTGACCAGGTGTTTTTGTACAATTACTTTCTAAAGCTACAATTGCTAAATCAAAATCATTTTGTTAAAAATTTCAGAAAACCTGGTGTTTGTTTCCCCCCACCACCAATTTCTTGTTACTTATTTGCTGTCAACCAATAGTAAATTAAGTCAGCATTTTCACAAGGAACTTTACATTTTTTCTTTATGTAATGAACAGCTGTTTGGCTGATAAGGATGTCACTGTGATACTTAATTACTTACAAATTTTCAGTGCTCATCTCTCAGAGATCTAGACCTTGCTTACCAAGTACATGGCCTTTTAAACACTGGAGACAACTGGAAATTGATTGGACCTGATTATCGTCGTAATTTCTATTAGTAAGTGTGTTGTAAATGTATCCTTTTGCATTAATTAGTAGAGTCTGCAAGTGGTAGGCTGTTGGTGGCTCTTCCTGTCGCTCCTCTGGATTCAGACAGCATGCCCATGATTTAATAGTTAACAGGTTAATGGAGCACTTAGATTAAAACAATGGTAAAACTGCTAGATTTGGAAGTCTAGATTGTATCCTTTTAGATTTTTTTCTTTGCAACACTTTAAAAATCCACATATCTTTTTCGTGTAAGGCCCTCTTATATTTTCAAGTGGTTATAGCAGGGTGAGTCCCTAAAGATTTCATCCCAGCCCCTTGCTTTTATATTCAAAGATCAAAATACTGGTACCTAGACAGGTTCCCTTAATGGATTTGCTTTTAGGCAGATATAAACATGAGCTTAAGGAGGTAGTCTGTTAGTAGGTATATGAGGATTGTTTTCTGTCTGTCCAAATCCTTGCTTCACATTGAATGTTTTTATTTTTTTTTTATTTTTATTTATTTATTTATTTATTTATTTTGAGACAGAGTCTCACTCTGCTGCCCGGGCTAGAGTGAGTGCCATGGCATCAGCCTAGCTCACAGCAACCTCAAACTCCTGGGCTCAAGCAATCCTTCTGCCTCAGCCTCCCAAGTAGCTGGGACTATAGGCATTCGCCACCATGCCTGGCTAATTTTTTCTATATATTTTTAGTTGGTCAATTAATTTCTTTCTATTTATAGTAGAGACAGGGTCTCGCTCTTGCTCAGGCTGGTTTCGAACTCCTGACCTTGAGCGATCCTCCCACCTCGGCCTCCCAGAGTGCTAGGATTACAGGCGTGAGCCACCACGTCCGGCCATCATATTGAATGTTTTTAAAATGAATACGATATTCAGTATCTGCTCACCGTGACCTAAGAGTGTACTGAGGAGGCAGTCATAAATGATCCGTTGGGGGTAAGATTGTGTTAATTAGGAATTTGAGCACAGGTTAGCAACTTCTGGTTCAAGCACTGGGCCATGAAACTTGAATTGTTTGTAAATATTTTCAAGTTCTTTGTAACATATCATATAACTATGCTATAATTTCACTAATTGTTTCTCCTGTTATTACACCTAGGGATTTTAGACTAACCATATTTTTTCTCTCCATGACAGCTCTAAGTTCTTCACTTTAATTTGTCTAATGGAACAAATTGATGTCACCTTGAAGTGGTATAAGGACCTGATACCTTCAGTAAGTTAGTTCATTACTTGTCGTTTATCATTGTAGATGAATCTGTAGGTATCTTTGCTGGTTAATGCTTTAAAAATGTATTTCTCTTTATCAGGTCTTCTTTCCCCACTTCCAAACATTGATAGATCTTCTTCAAGCATTGGATGTGGCCAATCGGCTGGAAATGATTCCTCAAATTTGGAAAGGTTAGGTTTTTTGTGTTTTTTTTCTTTTTTGCTTCCACTGTGCAACAAACTAGGGCATAGAGGCCAGGCAATGGTTCGGGGTCAGAATTTGCTGGGTGACGGGCCTGTTGTAAATCCAAACCCATGCACAGCAGAATCTAAATCTGAATTAAGGTCTTTGACCTCAAAGCCTATACTGTTCCTGTATGCCAGTGTTGCGTCACTTTGCTAAGCAGTCAATGATGATTATCTTTCTGAAAAACAGTCATGACCATGGACGTGTATGGGTTTGTCTTAAATGTATAAATTGGCTGCAAAATGAAACAGATATTCTATATCTCTTCCACTGCGTGACTATGGTATTACCATAAAGTTAGTTTTTCTCTGCCTTAGTTTCCATGTCTGAGAAACTGAGACAATAGTTCTGCCCTACTACTTCACAAGACTGCTCCAATGGCTGTTTAAAAGAACATTGAAGGCTGGGCACCATGGCTCACACCATGGCTCATCCCATCCTAGCACTTGAGGAGGCTGAGGTGGGAGGATCACTTGAGGCCAGGAGTTCAAGACCACCCTGGGCAATAGCAAGACCCCATCTCTACAAAAAGCTAGACATGGTGGTGTGCCTTATAGTTCTAGCTACTAGGGAGGCTGAGGCAGGAGGATTGCCTGAGCCCCAGGATTTTGAGGTTGCAGAGAGCTGTGATTACACCACTGCACTCTAGCCCAAGCAACAGAGCGAGACCCTGTTTCAAAAAAACAATCATAACCACATTGAAAACTTCCAAGTACTATAAAACGGTGTTTTACCATATGGAACAGTGTTTAATACTTGACAAATCAGTTCCTGGCATTGGCTTTCACTACTCTTACTTGTTCTTACTGTGAATCATCCTGCTGGTTTTCTGGAATCCTGGATAAACCTGGAATAAATAATTTCAGCAACTTATTTTTTACCCACCAAAAAATAAGGTTGACAGCTGACATTGGACAAAAGCCAGCCAAAAAGAGTATTGGCATTACATGATAGTGATCACTCCTGTGTTCCTTTTTTGTTTCAAGATAGTAAAGAATATGGTCATACTTTTCGCAGTAAACTGAGGGAGGAGATCCTGATTCTCATGGCAAGGGACAAACACCCACCAGAGGTAGGTCTGTATTGAAACTCAAGTATTGTTATCGTTATTAGATTTGTACTAACCCATATATCCTCTAATACTGAGGTGTTTTAAGATTAGTTTCCCTGGTTTCATCTATCATTGTGGAGAGTTCTGCCACGCAAAACCAGATTTAAGTTATGAAACATCTAAACATGTCTTGCTGTTAGCAGAATACCATTCTTAAAGTCACCTTCATTCCTGTAGTCCGGAGCAAGCAACATGAAATTAGCTTCTGTCTTCAGCTTACTTTTGAAAACAATTTCTAGTTAAAAAGAAAACCCACAGTTGAATTTGAAAGATGTGGCTAATCAAATTATTTATCCCAGGACAGGGTCCTTTTTTGTTTTTACCATATTACCTGTATGCTATACATGTGATATATTCAAATGGTAAAATGGATGGCTCAGAAATGTTAATGGTTCCATGACAGGTAGTCTCCTGAACTGAAATTCTCATTAAACCAGTTAGGCAGTTTTGCTGACTCTGAAACCCTCTCAGCTTCAGGTGGAGTTTGCTGACTGTGCTGCTGATATCAAATCCACATATGAAATCCAAGATGCCAGACAGACTGCGCCGGATTGGCCAGCCATCCCTCTCAACTGTATAGCTATCCTCTTTTTAAGAGCTGGGAGAACGCAGGAAGCCTGGTGAGTACAGTACCACAAGTGTAAATTAGAAGTATTTATACTTGGATCTAAAACATTTATCCAGGTCAGTAAAAAGGCTTTCTAATTTGGCTGTATGATATGTAGTTTATCAGGAGTCAAACTAGAATATATAACAGATATTTGATGGGAAATGCTAAAAAGCAAACTTTTAGAAGAAGACCGACATGCAGAATGTACTTGAGAGGTGTGGTTCCAATGAGCTGAGAATTCTCTTTCCATTTCTGGCCATTCTGCTTCCTGTGGGCAGTTAAGTCACTTAACCTCATTTATCCACTTACATGGAACAATGTGATCAAAAAACGCTTTGAAAATGTTTTGGTCTTGTGGGTAACTGAATCATTTTGGGGTGCTCCTACCCCACCCCTCGGCTTAAAATATGGGCTCTGTACTTGGACTTCTGGAAGCTGGCATTTAAGTGCATTTATTAAACACGGCCTTGACTAGCACCCATCTTTGATTTGTGCCACTGTATTCTGCTTACGTTTTTATCAGCACCGTTTTCACATGCTAATTTTTAGTGTTTTAAAATGGAGACCTTATGCATACTCATTTTTCCGGACGTCAACAAAAGGATACCTTGTAGGGGTAGTCACAGGCGGTTCTGCTGTATTCTGTGTTGTATGTGTGTGGGCTGAGTCAGTAAGTTGAGGGTACTTGTGCATGGCTCCTTGTATGAGAAAGTATGTGGCTATTAACTATCTCCAGCAAAAGATGAAGGCTTTCTGCCTCAACTTGTCTTACAGGTGTGGCTCACACAACATGACCCATTAGCAACTGTGCTGCTGCTAGTGACAGAAACATTTGACATTTGCATTTGTTTGTTAGCTTAGTTAACAAAGTGTATGTTAGTTGGCACACACTTCCTATAATCAGGCTATGATGATTGGCGCAGGGGTACGGACCTCAGCTGAGTCATGGGGGCTGAATGTATGTGTTTCTCCTTTGTCCTGCACGTGGCAGGCTGATGGTGAGCACTTACATGAGACTGTTGCCTCAATCTGAGCCTGCTCATCATAACGTAATTATGAGAGGGAAGTGGACTATGCTCTGTTCCATACCTCTCCCAGCTGTGCATAGGATATATTCCTTCCCCGGGAGGACAGAGGATCCTTTCTAAGAGGACAAATACAGGTTTGAGTATCCCTTATCTAAAATGCTTGGGACTGGAAGTGTTTTGGGTTTCAGAATATTTGCATTATATATACTGGTTCAGCATCCCTAGTCCAAAAATCTGGAATTGTGAAATTTTGAGCATTGTGTTCATATTCAGAAAGTTTCAGATTTGGGAGCATTTCAGATTTTCAGATTGGGGATACTCAACTCAACCAGTGCTAGTAGTTCTCAACATTGGCAGCATGTCAGATTTACCTGTGAAACTTGTAATACAGATATCTGGAGTTTGTGAGGAGGGATTTTAAGCACCTGAGGTGATTCCGAAGTACAGAGTTGGAAGCCAGTGAGGCCACAGATATGTGTCCTCAGTAGCTTACAGGGCTAGGACGCTACAGTTATCTGATTGCTTTGTTTTTCTATTAGTTAGTATTCCTGATCTTTCTCCTGTCTCATCTTCAACAGGAAAATGTTGGGGCTTTTCAGAAAGCATAATAAGATCCCTAGGTAAGTTGAAATTAACACACACACCCCCCACCCACCCCCCAGGGGGTGGAGCCTGGAAGTAGCTGCCATGGGTTTGACTCATTGTGGGTGATTGGAATTTCTTCACATACTTCAGCTGCCGTGTTTGGGCACTTTTGCTTGTTAGGCAGACAAACTGTCAGTCTCCGCTACCATACAGGGCATCCTGAGGTAAGCACTGATTTTTATCAGTGCTCAGTTATCAACACGGGAGATATGTTGAGTAGATCATGAGTGAAGTCGTATTGAATGAATGTTCATAATCTCTTTGGCCCTTTAAAGTTAAGACTTCATGTCTAACTTTATGCCTCCAAAGCTGCTATCAAGGATTTTATTACTGAACTTATAGTGGATCTTGCCTTTAAGTCTTTGACTGAAGGGGTTTAGGGGCTTAGTTGGAGAATGTTCACATTTTGCCTTTCTTTTACAGAAACGAGTTGCTGAATGAGTTAATGGACAGTGCAAAAGTGTCCAACAGTCCTACGCAGGCTATTGAGGTGGTAAAGCTGGCAAGTGCCTTCAGCTTACCTATTTGTGAGGGCCTTACCCAGAGAGTAATGACTAACTTTGCAATCAACCAGGAACAAAAGTAAGTGGGTCTTGTGTCTTCACCATAAGGGAAAGGTTATAAAATGGTGCAGACCATTTGTCCATCTGCCCATTCATATGTTTATAGCTTTCTGTCCCCTATATTTCCTAACAAAAAGTCAGGATGTAGTAGTTGAGTGACGATTTCATTTGTCGTATAAGTCAGGGAAGCCTAGCGATCTGGCTGTTGGATCTTTTTCCTTTGTTTTTTTTTTTTTGTTTTTGTTTTTGTTTTTTTGAGACAGTCTCACTCTTGTCACCCTGGCTAGAATGCAGTGGCATCCTCATAGCTTGCTGTAACCTCAAACTCCTGGGCTCAAGGGATCCTGTTGTCTCAGCTTCCCAAGTAGCTGGGACTACAGGCACTGCCATGACACCTGGCTAATTTTTCTATTTTTAATGGAGATGGTGTTTCACTCTTGCTCAGGCTGGTGTTGAAACTCCTGAGCTCAAGGGATCCTCCTGCCTTGGCCTCCCAGAGTGCTAGAATTACAGGCATGAGCTATCACACCTGGGCTTCCTTTGTTCTTAATATAGTTTCTTGAGGCTGCAGGGTCCCTTTTTTCTATTTCAAAACAGATAAATTAGAGGTGAGTGTCATATACCAAGAATCCCAGCTCTCGATTGATTTGCAGTGTAACCCTCCAGTTTCTTTTCCTTACAGGGAAGCCCTGGACAACCTAACTGCATTGACCAGCGACAGTGATAGTGACAGCGACAGTGACATCAATGAAGGCAAATGAAAGTAGGAAAGAGCAGTAATGGGTTCACCATAGCTGCTGGAATCACACTTGAGAACTGAGATGTTAATGTTTAACAATGTTACAAATAAGAGGATACAGATTTGGTGAATTTGTTACTATGAAGCACACAGTTGATACAACACCAACTTATTTAGATTAAGCTCCTAACTTGCTACTTGCTAAACCATCTATTAACTGTAGCATTCAAGGTTTACCATTTAAGCAACAGCACTGCCCTTTACATTTCTCAGACACATAGTGAGGTCTGTAGCTCTTGTGGTCAGGATAAGCTATGTATACCTCAAGTGGTGTTGGGTGACCTCACACTGCCATCATCAGCATGCAGTTGCCCTCTCCCTGCTGCTGGACTAAGATTTTGTTGGCCTGATGTGCTGCTACATTGCTGGCCTGTCCTTCATCTGAAGAGACAGTCTCTAATTATAATTACATCACAATTGCTGTTGGGTCAATAGTATCCAATTTCTGGGATATTTATATGTGAAATTATGCATCTTAGAATTGAATAAACAGGATAATGGCAGTTTGGGCTGCTCATAAAATGAAGACTGTAAATAAAATTTGTAATTAATGTACATGTGTGTGATTTCCACTATTTTAATATAGCCTTTGCCATAGTCTTCCAAAACTAGAACATTCCAGAGTGTTTTATCACTCCCTCTTTGGTCTGTATGCTGGCACCTTCTTTAGTGGTCAGAATGAGGGCTAGTGATGACAAAGCCATGTGGACAGTCTGGACATCATTGTGTATTGCTGGGAATCAAGTTGGTCGAGAACTTTTACGTTTAGCATTTCTCTTACTACCATGACTTCTAAATGCTGCTGGAAGCCAGTAAGAACTTTTGAGGTCTGCAGGAGCATCCCCAACTTCGTAAGGGCTTCCCCCACAAACTACTCTGCACGTACTTGACTCCCAGATTTACTGAGGCACCCTAAGAGTTCTCTAGATGAGCAATTTCATCTTTACCCTGTCAGAGTTGACATTTATGAGATGCTATAGTAACTGATACTTGTTAATGTGTGTTCCCATCTGCATTTACCATTGTCATACATTCTTAGAAACCTAAGTACTTGGGTCATGTGTTCTATGACATCAGTTAAGACATCTAATTGAGGGATTTAAAAAATATATGTACCAGTGTAGTAACTAGGTTCTTAAGCATCCACATATAGCTCCACATCAAAGCAAATTTGGGCTGGGTGCAGTTGCTCACACCTGGATTTATAGCACTCTGGAAGGACAAGGTGGGAGGATCACTTGAGCTCAGGAGTTCAAGACCAGCCTGAGCAAGAGTTAAGAGACCCTGTCTGTACAAAAAATAGATTAGTGAGGTGTGGTGGTGCTCACCAATAGTCCCAGCTACTTGGGAAGCTGAGGACTGGTTTGAGCTGGGCTGGTTTGAGAACAAGAACTTGATGTTGTAGTGAGCTATGATGACACCACTGCACTCTAGCTAGGCAAGAGAGCAAGACCGTCTCAAAAAAAAAAAAAATTCACAGGACAAAAAGTGTAAATTAGTCATTAATGTTGGTTTACAAAGATAACCTGGCTGCCTGCAAGGTTACCTGGCCCCCTTCCTGTTCCTCTGTTCATAAGCACCTGCAGATGCCTGACTCCTGTTGGCCTTAGCTGTCAGTACAATCCTTAGACACATAGTATGCCTCTTCCTATCCAAGCCCTAACTCTGAGCCATATCGCAGCTACAGTTGAGGGCACATGACTTTGTGGTGGACTTTGAAAGTGGGTGATTTGTAGCTCAGTGGTTTTGTGCTACAGATGTTCCAACCGTGCTCCCCCAGCAAATAACTGCCTTAAAGTTCTGAGAAAAATTAAGGCCTACAGGATGAGTCTCCAATTCATCGGTAAATGTTTATTGCACCATAGTCTAGCATCAGTAAAAGATGTTCTTCTATGCCAAAGTCATAAACCTCCAATTTTTGCTTTTGGTCTCAGCTGTCCCCTCAATTGTATCACCTTACTCCAGGCCCAGCCCCAGTAGTTTTTACCTCCTCTGGTTCTCACCCCTGTTTATAAACCTATGCATATGGATTTCCCTTACAAAGTTCTAAAGTTAACCTTTTTACAATGTTCCTTTTACTCCTGATGAGTAGTCTGTATTTGCTATCCATGTGCTTCCTCACTACTGTCTACATGTCCATACAATTCAAGTACCACATCCCTAAAAAGGCATTAACAAGTGGTTTCTTAGTGGTACAGTAGAACTCATTTCTGAAGACGCACCCTCATAGAACAGTATCAACAAAACATTTCTCAGCCGAATGGGGAAAATTTACATAGGAAAAATTTATATTTGTGATCTGAAACTCAATTCAACTTTTTTTTTTCTTTTGAGACAGTCTCGCTCTGTTGCCTGGGCTACAGTGCTGTGGCGTCAGCCTAGCTCACAGCAACCTCAAACTCCAGGGCTCAGGCGATCCTCCTGCCTCAGCCTCCCGAGTAGCTGGGACTACAGGCACTTGCCACCATGCCCCACTAATTTTTTTCTATTTTTAGTAGAGATAGGGTCTCACTCTCAGGCTGGTCTCAAACTCCTGAGCTCAAGTAATCCTCCTGCCTCGGCCTCCCAGAGTGCTAGGATTACACACTTGAGCCACCACACCTAGCCATCATTTCAACATTTTAAACAAAATGATACAAGGAGGAAAGATATGAGTTATAACCCAAATCCAATTAGAACCTGAATCAAGTGTTGAAAAGCCCTGCAGCATTAAAAAGGAATGTGCTGCTTTAATGACACCAGAGCTGACAGGCGTTGGCATTAATAGTCCATGAAGCAACATATGTTAAAAAAAATCTAAAAGGAGCCTTTTGTGTAGTGGAAACTGAGGACAGTGAAACTATTTCTGAGTAACTTTTAAAAAACAGAAACCAGAGTATCAGAAAAGCAAGTGGGAATAAGAATGGGAAGGAGAAAAGGAAGAGTCCTGATACATGGAATAAGTTCATTCAATGTTGCCTCAGAGTTAGATTACCAATGTGTAGAAATCAGAAACTCGGTTTTTGGTTCAACATATCACTGGCTCTAACAATAAAATGGACTTACAGCTATCAAAGTATTCAAGCAAAAGGCTCAACAGCACTGAAAGATCCCAAATGTCTTTAATTCAAACTCACATCCGACATCTAGGTACTGCTTAGTAAATGCTTAATGAATTTTAATGAATGCTGCCTTCTATGCAGAGGCTTTGTTGATTTTGAAACCTTACTCATCTGGTATCCTTAGCTGCTGTATAAATGCTATCCCAAGCACTAGGCTCAGAGGAAAAGATGTTAGATTGTACTGTCACTGGCTTTCTAGAGGATAGTGTTTGTTTTTCAAACTGCACGGTTTGAAATCAGTTTTGGGAATAGCAAGAATTTAATGAAATAGAGCATCTAAACACATCACATGCAGTAAAGTGATATTTGTGACGTATTTTTATATTGCAACACAGATATGTACATGGAGATACACATGCCTAAGTGTACCAGATCATGATGTAAACTTTTTACTGCCGTCATAGTCAAAAAAGTTTATAAGAAACTAAAATAGGCATATATGCTATGAGACTGGGTCACTAGGAGCATGGATGAGCAGAGCAGGTTTTATAGAATCATTTATATTTGACAGGCATTTTACCAGAGAAAAATATTGTTTGATTGATGTAAGGCAACATGAGATAAGCAAAAGGCACAGAAAATCTAGGCAGTAAGTCTCCAGCCTGACCCAGGAAGTAGCCTATTTAACAATGCCTACCTGTGGGTTTTATAGAAGACTCAGGACTGCTAGCAATCAAGCCCAAGAATATTTTGCAGAGTTGAGCAAGATTTAAGACTCCTGAAAACTAAGAATGTCCGAGAGGATACAGGTCACAACAGAACTTATTCCTAGGACGGCCTAAGCTTTGCCACCAGCACCAATGGAGACTGTTCCCACAACACGGCCCCTTCACTGGTTCCTGCCTCACAGACCCTCCAGAAGCTCTTCAATGAAAATAACAAGCTAGTGAAGCCTTGTCACCTCTGTACACAGAATGGATAAGAGCTATAGAGGCCAGGTGACCCTCCTCTTTGTCCCCATCCTTTGCTTTCTCTTGTTCCCAGCCAACTTCAGGGCCCCAGGATACAGCAAAGGGAAAGAAACCAAGGAAGCATAGGCATTTAGTTCAGGGGAAAGATGAGCGCTGGACTTGATGGAAATAATTTGCCTGACATTTAAGCCTTTTTATTTCCCTTCTGTGTTAACTCAAATGATCTGTTCTGCACTAAGTCAAGCAAGCTACTTTAAAACTAGTGGCACAACTCATTTGGGACTCAGAGACTGCTTTTATGCAGAACCTGTTAAGAGAAAGCAGAGGGTTTAAATTATTAATACATAGGAATATACAAATAGTGTGCCTTTTAAAAAGGCTGTTGAAAATTACGTTTTAGTTTGTTACATTATTATGAAACTTTAAACAACATGAAAGCAACAATCAGTTCTAATGTTAAATCAGGAAGCATGAATTTTAAAATGTTGAACACTGTCCTACAGCAATCAGGAAGAAGGCAATAAGGTAATCAAATTTAAGGCCAAAACAGACTGAAAACAAGACATATGATTTTAACTTTATATGATCTTTATGGAAGTGGCAGTGGTGTGACTTAAGTGAAAATATGCTGAAGTGAAGCTGACCTGCCCTAACAGCTCAGAGCTTTATCTACCTTTCCCCAAACTTGGCCCTTTGAATTCCATCTCCTCATAGTGCTGAGAACTCAAGTAAATGGTTACTGAGTGGCATCTCAGAAAGACTGAGTTTTACTATGCATGAGGAAGGAAAATAAAAGCCTTGGCTTTTCAAAATCATCCTGGTTCCTAATAAGCAATGGGGTAGGGGGCATCTGTTAAAGGAACTACTGAGATGTAGTTCCTGTGGTCACTATTTTGATTGACAGAACTAAAATAAACCACTCAGTAGTGCTTGCTTCTTGTGAGCTCAGATAATCACATCAGAAGGAAGTTATTTCAGGGCTCCAAAAGAAACTTAGATTTCTTTGTAATCTATAATATTTTACATATCTCATGAATAAAATAAAAAGCACTTCTAATTTGAAGAATAGGTACATTTAGCTTTACAAATTAATGTATTTTTGCAATTTTGGCAATGCCATTCCAAAGAGGAAGAAAGACTGAATTTAGAACAGCTCCATTATCTTCTAGTAAAAATTTAATAGCCGCCAGGCAGGTGCCCAGAGTGCCTCTACCTCCAGAGATGAAGGCCATTACATAAAGAATGTATTCTAATCAGAAAAACTAGATGTATTTTATTAAGAATCCACTTAGGAGGGAACATAGGGAATATTAACAACATCAACCTAGGCCAAAGATGGACCAATGTATCTCAAAATCAAAGAACAAGGTCAATGCCATAATGTAACTATCCAAATTCAGGGGCTGGCATACGCTTGCAGATACATAAATTCCCTTCATGATTTGTATATGTGTTGCTCAGATAAAAATGCCTACTCAATAATCTCTGTGAATATATAAACCCCAACAAAAAACTGTAATTTTGAAAAAAAAATTGACTGCATTTTTATGTAGAGGTGGTGGTCTTCATGGAGTGAAAAATAAATCAAAAGGTAGTAATTTGTTAGTTTTTATCCAATATGGCAATTATCCTAATCTTTAGAAGGGTGAGCAGAGAAAGTTCTCTAGATTTTATGGCAATCTAGATCAAATACACTACAAAATTAGTTAACTCCTTCATTAAGATTCCAGGCACCCCACGCCCAGTTTGAAGAGTTTCACAGTCCCGGGTACTAGAAGGGTACTAGAAAGAAGCAAGACGCATTACCAGTGGCTTAGAACTGCGTGAGCTGTAGCCATTTGAGGACTGTAGAATTAATTTGTGGGTAGAAATCGACATTTTTTTAAATCACCAGACTGCTATATCCCCAATTATAAATACATTAGCATTTTGGCTTGTACATTACTCTCCTGAGTTTGACCAGCAGGAATCAATTCACCAAAATCTTCAAAGCCAAGAAGCAGGCCTTGGACTTGTAGTGACTCAATTCACAGTCTGGAAATTCTGTGTGGCCGTAAGTTCCTACTTCTGCTATTGCTGCTTCTCAAGGAAATTTTCTGTACACACAACAAACTAGACATGGTACTCTCTGGAAAGGGATAAGGTACTTAGTTTTCATCTTGTTGCTTTATTCAGTTTGCTCCAAGGGCAGAATCAATAATAGTAGGGATCGGATCACAAACATTATTTTGATTGGCCTCACAAGCCTGATCAGTAAAACCTGAAAAACAGAAAATGTTACACAAGTTGCAAAGAAAGCACTCTTGGAGTTCACTGACGTGATAGCAAGTGGAAAGAATATAAATGCAACAGGTGTTAACATTTAGAACAGTACTTGTAACCTGCTTGTTTCTAGACAATTCTGGGACCCTGGTTGCAAACCCTGCTGATTTTCTTGCAAGCCCTGCTGATTTTCTTTGACATGAAATATGACTTTACAAAATTCTTCCCTAGACCTTACTTTTGCTGTACTTGAGTGGTTCCTATTCCTACGGCGCTGGCGTACGCTGTCAGGATTTCCACTATCTGTTTAGTTTCTAGGGTCATTCGGGCTTCCTTCAGCCAGTCCTGTGCCACTCGTCTGGACTCCCCTTTTAGCTGATTGACAAACTTTGCTGCCAGCTCCAGATCGCCATGCTCAATACAATAGGAGGCGTATGACAATAATTTAAATGTGTTTATATCCTCAGGGGAGAGCTCCTCTGGTGGCTTCAGTTGCTGAGCTGGGAATAGAAGCAGGGACTGCAAGTAGGAGAGAAAGTATTGGTACAAGCTATTTCTGGTTTCATCGATCATTGCTACCCTTCGGGCTAGTTTTTGGACCACATAGAAACGGGCTCTAAGGGTCTCTTCACTGTATACGCCACGGGTCAGGGACTCTGGAGGGATAGCTGCAGTTAAAGCCTGGGTAAATTCATTATCAGAACAGTTGACTCTGATGGCCTCAACTGCACTACCCAGTGGAACAGTAGGCATATCTGCAGATGAGGTCTTCATGCTGTACTTTAATGCCTCCACTGAAAGCCAGAGTTGGTGGGCTTTTCGGGCTTCCTCTTCGGCAACTGCATGACCTACAAAGAAAAAAGGCAAAGAAAACCATTTTTCTCTGCACCTGACTACTTAACACATTGACAAAACTAATGCACATTCAATAAGTTAAACCCACATATGTGGAAGATAGGGCCAGAAAGAGAGCCTCTTACAACCTCACTCCACCACTTTACTTTCTAGTGTGTTCTTTCCTAGCCGCCCTAATTTTTACTAAAGTCATGGAGAAAACTAGGAGGATGCACGTGCACAAGCACAACAACTAAGTCTCTCTTCCCTCTTGTGACACCCAGGACAATGCAAGGTCAAACAATACATAGAAGTCATTAACATCTGCATGATATCTAATCCAGGTATTTTTATCTTTAGTAGTTGAGAAAGAACTATGTTATTTACATTAGGCTAAGACCTATGCTAGAGCAATCAGAAATTTCCTACAAAGAAATGGGAAACTTCAAAGGATGATCTTGAAATTCCATGAGTACTGAGTTTATTTTTATCATTTATATGACAAAAAAGGATTCCATAACATCCCAAAGAAACCCATTTTATCAATACCCTCATTGTCAAGACATTCTTTCTCAATGTGGCACATGCAGGCCTCAGTATAACTACTGTTCATTTAGTGGGTGGGTTCAGCAAATCACTAGCTCTGAATAAACCTCCAGAGCTTTGGAGGGCCAGTATGAGGCCACATTGACCATTCCCTCCATCCAGGACTCACAAGACATAGCCAAAGTGTGTTGTGGGATAAACTGCCTTGTAAATAGTGATCTCACGTTTGTCATAAGGCTGTAGTACCCAAACCCTGGACTGTTAGGGACCAAGCTGCAGAGCTCTGTTGCCCCTCCCCCACCCCAATCCATAGAAAAATTGTCTTCCATGAAACTGAGGTACCCATGAAACTTGGGTGCCGCACAGCAGGAGGTAAGCAGTGGGAGAGCGAAGCTTCATTGGTATTTACAGCTGCTCCCATCGCTCACATCACTGCCTGAGCTCCACCTCACCCGCCAATCCCTCCCAAAACATCCATGGAAAAACTCTCTTCCATGAAACCAGTCCCTGGTCCCAAAAAGGTTGGGGACTGCTGAATAAGATACAAAATTTCAGGTTATTTAGATTCTATTTTTAGACTTTTTTAAAACATTTCCTCTCATAACTCTCTTATGTTCTAAACTGGGATCAATTTTCCAAACAATGAATACAATTTAGTAGAGTGACTTTAGCATATTTATGCCCTAACATCAATGCACGTACCCCATTATCCTTGTATAATTATCCTAGTAAGCTGCATTGAATAAAATTATCTACAAGATAACACAGATTATGCTCACTCTGAACAGCCTGTTCAATTCCTCTCAGTCTGGCATAGGCAGTGTTTATATCCAGAGTAAAGTTGTCAACTTGCTCTTGACTGAGACGACGAAACTGTAATTCTTGTTCAGAGAGTTTCTCAGCCAGGTCCTGAAATAAAACATAGTGTACAGAAAAAGTGATGCTACCTCAATGCAAGTCACTTAAATGAATACTAATCTTTCAGCAACTCCTACCTCCTGAAGCAAAGAGGGCCATTAAAATCTCAGAATAGTTGTCATGAAACTCCTACATTATGTGTAAGGTTTTGAAATTTTTCTGACTTGTATTTGATGTATAATTCTCTACAAATTTACTGATGGGACCTAATATTAGAGGAAACAGACTAGGAGAAGAGAGTAGGCTATTCAAATCAGAAATAATTAAGGCAGTAAATCAACCACATTGAAAACTTAAATAATAAGTTAATATTATTATAAATGGAAATAACTAGTAGAAACTAGTTATGATGAAAGGTATCCTGATAATAATTTTATGATTTCAAAACTTAACTTCTTTGGAAGTTTCTTCAGTTATAAAATCTGAGCACTACCATATATCTACAAGAGTTTGTGGAGATAAAGTAGGAGATTACATGTGTCAAGTATTACTGTCTGCATTCCTGAAATCCCCTTTATCAACCCTCCTTAAAACTTTGAAGACTTCGAATAACTAGAATATACATATATATATATATATATCTCAAACTCACATCTGGTCATAAACACACAGGTATGCCATTACATAAAAAGGAGTAATTTTGCAGCTATAAAAAAGCCCCATTCCACCAAGATTAGGTACATTTGAAATCTTTCCCCATTCTTCAACATCTTCAGAATACATTAAAACGAATGGAGAGCCTGTTACTAATGTAAGGGTGGGGAGGTTGAAGGGGAGTTGATGCTTTACGACAGGTCCTCACCTGCTCAAATTCATACTTCAGTTCCTGTTCTTGTACCCTAAGGACATCTCGTAAGTGATCAGTGTGGGCAGCTGCCTGCCGGCGAAGCTGGGTTCTCATTTCATTCTCCATGGCATCTCTAACTTCCTCTACCTGTGATAGCAAACACAACAATGATTAGTTCTCAATTCTCCACATTTTTCTAGAAAAACTAAAGACTGTTAACAACAATAATAGCAGCTTCCATATCCTGAACCCTTACAATGTGCCAGGTATGTGTATCTGTCCTTTACTTTTACTTCTTAAATGAATCAGAAAACTGAACATTGGAAGGCAACTCAAACAAAGTTACACAGCTGTGGCAAAAATCAGATTTCAAACAGGGGTCTTTGGCTCCCAAACTTGTATTTGTCCACATCATCAGGCTGCCTCCCACATAAAACATACACAACACTGTCATTTCCTAAATTCACATTACCCTGAGAAGTAACTAAATCCAGAACAGGGAGAAAAATAACTATTAATACATAGACTTGGGATCAAATGTAGCTTCATCTGTGTGACTCTGAGGAAATTATTTATCTTCTCAAGTCTCTATTTTCTTATCTGTGAATAATAATGCCTACTTCAAAGAATCATTAAGAAAATTAGTAAATATCTGGTGGTTATTGAACATAATTTCTTCTAAACAAAGAAAACTGTTTATTTTTAACATGAATTTAAATTCAACATGGGCCAACCAAATCAAACCAAAATGTTATCTTGCCTAACAATTAACCATAGGTCATATCACAAATTACAATGGTTATCTGAAATTCAAAACTTATTTTTCCTCAGAAATAATATAATGACTCAATGAATCCATTCACAGTCTGTGCATAAATATTTATAAGGAATTAGCTCTGTGCCAGGTAGTGCCCACTAAATGAATGGATGCAACCGTGCTCAAGGCAGAAAAATATCTTGCTCACACAGTGTACATTTCAATGGAGCAAGCAGACAGTAAACAAGTAAACGAAAAGGACACCTCAGATTGTGATACTTGTTTCTAAGTAAGAATTTGAACAGGTGAGGACCTATTGTAAAGCATCAACTCCCCTTCAACCTCCTTTTTACTACCTTACATTTAACATAAATAGGGCAGGCTTGGTGCAGTGGCTCACGCCTGTAATCGTAGCACTCTGAGAGGCTGAGGTGGGAGGATCACTTCAGGTCAGGAGTTCAAAACCAGCCTGAGCAAGGAGACCCCATTTCTGCTAAAAATAGAAAAAATCAGCCAGATACCAGGCGTGATGTCACACACCTGTAGGCCCAGCTACTCAGGAGGCTGAGGCAGAAGGATGGCTTGAGCCTAGGAGTTGGAGGTTGCAGTGAACTATGATGATACCACTGCACTCTAGCTGGAGCGACAGAGCAAGCCTCTGTCTACAAAAAAATAAAATAAAATATATATATATACACACACACACACACACACACACAGGGCAATGTAACAGCGAGTGACACAGAGGCTCTACTTTAGATTGAAGTGTACAGATTTTGGATTTATTTTGGATGCAGAACTGGTAGATCTACTGGTGGACTGACTGCATGTGAGAGTTCATGGAGGACAACCAAGCATGTTTCTGGCTTGAACAACTGAGTAAATGGTGGTTTATTTAAAAAAAAAAAAAAAAAAAAAGTTAAGGGTCTGGAAGATAGGTTGGAGAGAATCAAGAAATTTGTCTTGAACATGGTGAGAATGAAATGACTACTGAAAATCCAGCTGGAGATATCAAGTAGATAGGCGCATGAGGCCAAAGCTGAGGCCAGAGCTAGATATAGATTTATCAGATATAGATGATATTTAAACTTTAAAGTCACAGGACTAGATAAGAGCACTTAGACACAGTTTAGATGGAGAAAAGATTTTACAACCAATGTCAGGCATGCCAGTATTTGAGAAGCTAAGCAGAGAGAGAGGCTAAGGAGTGACCAGCAAGGTGGGAGAAAGGCCAGAAGAGTGTGGTGTCTGGTAGCCTAGAGAACAAAGAGCCTCAAGGAGGAAGAAGTGGTAAACTGTGCTGCTGATAAGACACAAAGGTGGGATGAGTAGTTGGGTTCCCAAATCAGCCATGGACACATATTAATACATCATGTGCCCAGAGAGAGGGCTAAAGAAGCTATTTCATCCATTTTTAACCACCAACCACTTAATAACACTGGCAGAGAAAAATATACTCAGAATCCAACAGAGATTCTTTGATGAGCTAGAAATACTGGATAACAGTATCTTATTACTTTCTTATACTTCTGCATCTGCTCAACATAAAGGAACTCCGCTAGATCAGTCCTTCACTAGAAGTTCTGACTGGAAGAACAAGAGCCTAAGCTCTACTCTAAAGGAGGGTTGGCATGACTTACAGGCAGTATTTTAAAGTCAATGACTGTCAATATGATCTCTAGAGGTAGACAATCAAATTGGATTAACTTTAAACATTAGGCAGCAATTTTCATTTCTTCTACCTTTCTGTCTTGTTCGGCTTGTATTTCACTTCTGTGATGTTCTAATGCTTTTGCCACTGCAGAATCAAATGCCCGCTTTTCTTCCAGCTTTTGTTTTTCCAAGGCTAATGTGATATGTTGCTTCTCTGTAGCCTTTTGTTCTGCTAGCTCTCTGTTTAGCTGATCAATGCGACGATGTGCATGAGCAATCAGGGAGTTCAGATCGTCAGTAGAGAGCTTGTCAGCTAAACAAAAAACCACATTAAAAAGTTAATGATTTCACCAAAATTATACATCACTACAAGGTAATTTGCTTCAAATGATTATATTTAACAACTTTTTTTTTAAAAAAAAGCAAAAAGTAGCTAACATGAAGAGATTTCAATTCTCCAATTCAATCAGAAGTTAGTATTTAGTGTCCAACAACTAAGATATTTTCAATCCCGAGCAATGTAATTTAGGTAAGCCTTCAGGTAATCAGTTCTTTTTCAGGACCCACCTTCAAATCTGAACCAATCATAAATTGGCTTTCTAATCTACTGTAAGTTTGCCTCTAAAGACTAAGTTTACATATACAATCACTTCTATATTTTCTTTGATGCATGACTTTGATTAGTCATAACAGGCATCCAATTAAGGACTCTTTTCTGCTAAAACTCAAAAGCAAATTCAAATTCTCTTGCACTTTTTCTTAGTAAGAGTTTTTGTTCCTTTCCTTAAACACACATTATCTAGGATAGTGATCTATAATCAGAGCTGTCCATCATAATCAGAGAGCTTTTTAAAATACTTACGCCCAAAGATTCTCATTTAGGCTTAAACCCATGTATTTTGTTTTTAAATCTCACATTCCAAAAGTGTTCCAAACATACACCATAGGTTAAGAATTATGGCTCAAAAGGCAAAAATATAGAATGTGGAAAATTCTATATGATGACTCCATTCCTCAATACATTGAAAAGCAAAAAAACAAGAGGTGAGAGATTTCTTGGCTAAATTCAACATATGGAACATCTATGGATACTGATTCAAATTAAACAACTGTTAAAAACTCATGAAACAATAGGGGATATTTCAACACTGAATGGACAGCTCAGAAATTGTTAAGTTTTAGGTGTGATAATGGTATAGTGAATATGTTTTTAAAACATAGTATTTACAGGTACAGGATATGATATTTGGAGTCTGCTTCTACATAAGCTGAGGAAGGTGGAAACAGATGAGATTAAAAAAAGGCCAGTAACTGTTGAAGTTGGGTGATAGGTCCATGAAAGTTCATTATAGTTTTCTATTTTTTTTTAAGATATAGGGTCTCACTCTGTAGCCCAGGCTGGATTACAGTGCCACAATCATAGGCCACTTGCAACCTTGGACTCCCAGGCTCAGGCGATCCTCCTGATTCTCCCAAGTAGCTGGGACTAAAACTTTTTGTAGAGACAAGTTTTCGTTATGCTGCCCAGGCTGATCTCAAACTCCTGTCCTCAAGCAATCCTCCTGCCTCAGCCTCCCAAAGTGCTAGGATTACAGGCATAAGCCACCATGCCCAGCCTTTCCTATTTTTTAAATGTTTGAAATTCTCCAAAGTTTAAAAGAAATCCATTTTATACACACCCTTCACATCTACAGGATTCCAATCACTTAATGAAACATGTTTGTTCATGAGAGCCAAAAGTATCATGGATGCCAAAAGTATCAAATCCAGATTTATCACATGGGATATAATTCTATTTTATATTTACATGGTTTAGCATAAGAATCATAAGCACAACAAAAAAGACTTCAGTCTTTTAAGACTCAAAACAAAAGCCTTTAGGCCGGGCACGGTGGCTCACGCCTGTAATCCTAGCACTCTGGGAGGCCGAGGCGGGCGGATTGCTCAAGGTCAGGAGTTCGAAACCAGCCTAAGCAAGAGCGAGACCCCCTCTCTACTATAAATAGAAAGAAATTAATTGGCCAACTAAA
>CAUYRT010064574.1:0-10290 GCA_963574885.1 Lepilemur ruficaudatus
GAGCCCAGGAGTTTGAGGTTGTTGTGAGCTAGGCTGATGCCACGGCACTCTAGCCCGGGAAACAAAGTGAAACTCAGTCTCAAAAAAAAAAAAAAAAAAAAATCTGCTCCTGGTGGAAATGTGTAATGATAAAATAGTAGAGTGATATGTTTTCAATAGAATAAAATTAAATGCAACAGTATTAAATTTATATGAGAAACAGTAAAGTACATCACAAAAAGGTTAAATGTATACTGTTTAACATTGTACTCAGTAATATTCAACATTGTTTTGGTCACTATCAATGCAATCTAGTGAAGGCAAACAAATTAGAAGTATAGAGTTGTACAAAAAAAGGTAAAATTATCATTATTCTCAGACAACATGATTTTATTGCTGGAAAGCAGCATAAAAACAATTATAATCAGTAGGAGAAATCAGTAAATGGCTTGGGTGAAAACAACAATATTCAGAAATCAATAGCCTCCAAAACTACAAAGGAATTTTTAGAAGATATAATGGAGGAATGAAGTCCCATTTATAAACAACAAAGACAAGGAATGAACTTAAAAACAAATGTACACTACATGAAAAAAATTAATGTTTTGTATAGACATAACAGGGGTAATGTTCCTGACATACAAAGAGTGCTGAAAAATCAAGAAAAAAAACCCAGCATCCCAATAGAAACATGGACAAGGGTTGCAAACCTAGAAAGAGTTCATGGAAAAAAGAATACATATGGTTCTTTAATATAAGGAAACTTTAATTTTTTTGTAATATAAGAAATGTGAAATCAAACCATAGTGAGGTGCCATTTTTAACATTCATTTTGGCAAAAAATTAAAGTTTGATGTTATGTCCTGTGAACTAGCCTGTAGAGAAACAAATACTCTCTTACATTTCTTGTGGGAGTACAAATTGTTACCACTTCTTATGGAGAGATATTTGCCAGTATATGCCAAAATAACAAATGAACTTACTCTTTGATCAAGAAACTCTGCTTTCAAAAAATTTTTGTTTAAATATTTTTGTACAATTTGCAAATATTGTTTATAAAATGATATCCATTTAAACTATAGTGTTTATAATAACAAAATCTGAGGAATATGACCATTAGAGCCTAAAGAATTTTCTTACTTGTTTTACTGCTGCATAATGTACCATTGCATGGATTTCAAAACATTTAATTTAATGTATTTTATCATGTTAAAATAGTAGTCACTTATTTTTATTTCATGGAGTTTTTTAAAAATTAAAAATGGTTGTCAAATTGGTCAAATGCTTGTATATTTGATTTCCTTCTATTTTTATTATACTGTTTTGAAATCATCTTGTTTTGAAAGAAATGTTGGTAGAAATTTTCTGTGAGTCAGGTGCTTTGTATTAAAGTAAAACATTGAAATTTTCTCCTATTTGTTGTACAAAACAGGGCTGTTTAGATTTCCTATCATTACTAGGGTCATTTTGGAAAGCTAAATCTTTCTAATAAAGTATTGAATAAGATATTTATTTCATCCAGGTTAAAATATATATTAGTAACAGATTAAGAAAATTATTTTATTATGATTTATCTAAATTATTCTGGGATTTTTCTTGTCATCCTAATTTTTTTCCTTTCTTCATTCATTTTATTTTAATTGAACCTAAATATTTTTCCATTAAATTAGGTGGAAATTTATATATTTTGTGGATTTATTTTTCAAAAACCTACCTTTTGGACCCATTATTGAAAGTGGATTTATTATTTCCTCTTCATTTTATATTAAAAATAGAGAAATCATTAAATAACTCATTGAATTTTTATCTTTATTTTTTCTTACATTTTTCCTTTATTTTTTTTATCTGTTGCCCAAATTATTTTGTCAAATATATAATTTGTTACATATAAATAATGTGTATTTATGTTATATAAAATGCATGTGTCATATTTGTGTGTGTGTGTGAACTTTCCTAAGAGCACTTCTTGTACTATGTCCCAAATACTTTCATATGTACTAATAATTTCATTATTTGGTTAGATAACTCTATCATGCCACAGCTTTTTTCTTTTTAAATTTTCACATAGAATTATTTTCTGATTTTGTTGTTACTTTTCCCCTTTTATTATATTTTGATTAGAGAGTATTGTCAGTACTACTTCTATTTTAGAATAATGTGTGATTTTCTTTTAGTTAAATTTATGGTCAATACTGTTTTGGTCAAAGAAAATCACAAGATCAGTCCAGATTCAGGATGTAAAAGTCATATCTTTCATATATTTTGTATAATATATATTTCTAATATTTTGTCCACTTTTTGTTTGTGTCAGATAGAAGAATAAATCTTGTTTTCATTACTCCATCTTTGCCAGAATTGAAGCCTAATCAGAATACTTTAACTTAAGGGAAGTAGCTAATTGATTACAGTGTCTCCAGGAAGAAAAAAATAGCACAACACTACGAAAATCACACTTGATAAATATAACAGGGAAATGTCTAAATCTGGGGACCAAAAAGCTGGATCTTGACATAAATCCCAGCTATGGAGAGTCATGACCTCTTATCATCACCACACTGGTTCTCAGAGCAGAGCTCCAGGCCAACATGTAGGCCAGATCCTCGTGAAAGGACTATGGGACACTGCCACGAGCACGCACTGTAAATATTCCTTTAAGCCTTGCTCAGATGAGGTACAGATTCACTGAGTCAGCTTACTGTGCAGTGGGGACAGGGAAATACCTGGGCCATCCAGAGATACTGGACCTGGTGGTGGGTGCCACTGGCTGCAGGTGAACGAAGACACCCCTGTGGTCTGACAGTCAAAGTGGAGGATAAATGGAGTTTTGGCAGAGGTTTGGATCGTAGTGCCTCTTTCCTCAGTTCCTAAATATAATTTGAGTAGATGTAGTTGGTAGCTGGCAGAACCCCCATTCTGGCTCTCTGAACCAAGGAATGAGGACTGTCACAAGAGACAGAGAAAAGTCAATGCTATGCAACATCCCTGCTCTACATGATTGTGCACAGAGAACAGTACTGTGTCTCTGGACAAATGGCAGAGATTAACACAATCCAAGGCTAAAAATGCAGAAATGGTGATTCCTCTCAGAACTCTTAATTTCCTGGTTTCTTCTGTAGCTAATGTTTATCTTAGAGGTTAACTGCAGGTGTGATAAAATTAATCAGAGCTTATTCCAACTGTAGGTGTTATTTCAGATGTGGTACTGTAAAGGAGCAAATCAGCATAGATTCTTTAACCCTGCCTTTCATCTGGAAAATGTTCTTTTTTCCCTTCCAATTTGCAAGGATCCATGATCCTTGATCCATGATCTTAATGAGATCAGGATTGAGAGGGTCTGGGATGTCCAAATAAGTTTGTGTGAACTGATGGGTTGAACACATTTCTCCTCTCTTTCAATCCTGACGTGAGGCCCTATGTGGAATTCCATATGGGGTGCTGACTGAGGAATGAAAACTTGAGCCTCGCAGAGTAGTGAACATCCCATGGGATGTGGACTGCTGCATGTCCTAGTGCTTTCAGGAATGTACCTGAAAGTAGTGGCAAAGGCAAATCTTCCAGGTGGGCAGAATTTCTAGCTATATAGTTAGTTGTTCATTTTGTGTGGATCAGAATATGGCAAGAGTCATGGTTCCATTTTGATTCCTAGTCAGTGGCTATTGACTGAATGACTAGGAACTTGGGAAGAACAGATTTTGACAACTGAGACAAGAAAATTTGGAAAAATTGTATGTCAATTGGCTTGCCAGATAAAGTACAAAATGTGAAAATATTTGACTTTTCATCAAAGTAATTTGCTATGGAGGAGGCACCTAATCAAGTAGTAAAGAGAAAGTGTCCAGGAGCTCTCAGCCACCCTCTGTCTACAGCTACCTGGTATTTACTAGTCAAAGTCCAATAAGTCTATAATGGCAGAGGTGGGGTGTTCATGGACTCCATACATTGACTGACCCTCACCAAGGCTGTTCTGAAGACTAGCACTATTTAATGCTTAACGGACCAATAACAGAGATTATTTTGCTTGGTTCCCAGGATAACAAGAGGCTCACAGGGGCTAACAATTCACCATTTAGCAGGTTGATTATTTTGAAGCCTTCTGTCACTGAGGAGGCATAATCTGTCCTTACTGGAATAAATTTATGTTGTGGTGATAAATAAACTTTCCCTGTGTCCAGTGCTTATGCCAGGACCAACATCTAGTGGACTTAAAGATGCCTTATTAGAGGGTGCAAAGATGGCAGATTAGTGGTGACCTGGCTCACTGCTCCCAGAGAAGGAGGTAAAGAACTCCGATGGTTACACAAGAGTGGATCACTCCCCACCAAGAACAGCATTGTGAATCTGCAGAGAAACAGCGTGGCACATGCAGCACAGGAAAAACCAAAGTGAAAGGGAGATATGATCGCAAAGACTGGAGAGTGTGACATATACAATAGGGAATAGAGGATGGGAGGGCCATGCCTGTCTGGCCAGCCAGCACAGTCTTGTGTGACCCACAGGAGGATGCACAGTGCCCCCACAGACCTCCACAGCCACTCAGACAGGGACATGCCTGAATTTAGTGCAAAGTCATGGCACAGGATGACGGGCTCTGTGGAGAGGAGACAAAAGTAGGAAACATTTTGAACTCTCCTGTGCTCTGTACTGGGACTGTACTGGGTGGGGGAGAGAATAGTCTGAGTGGTTATTTCCCATGACTGCACAAGGGAGTTTGGAGACAGGTACCTCACCTCCGGTGGTCAGCAGGACCAGAGCACAGGAGGTGAACACTGAAAAAGGGGCTCTGCCCCTGGAAACAGCTGATGTTTCAGCCACCCCAGGGCAAGACAGAAAGAGCAGGACCCTCTGCTAGGCAGACATGAGACTGTGGGACTGTGATGTAGAGGGGACAGCTGGCAGCCTGTTGATTCAGCCTGTCAAACTGGCAGATGACAATGCCTGAGTGACCACCACCAGAGCTAGCTCTTCAGAGGCTGATGACCACCATTTTGGGGGTTCACAGCCTGGAGATGCTACAGCACAAGGTGGTTTTGAGCAACACCCCTCCCTCAACCTGGGGACTTTTGCGTTGGGCACAGCGGGGTCAGCCCTTGGAGGTGGGGAGAAGCGAGAAAAGCCTCTTTCTCTGTGCGGTTGGTGTGAATCAGTGGAACTTTGGTTCTGAAAAATAGTCTGTAGCCTGTTGATTAGGCCCACTGGACCTGCTTAGGTCATCTAATAAAAACATAACTCCATGTCTTGCTCTCTGTGTCCGGGCAGATGCCAACATTGGGGTTTGTGAACAGGGAAGAAAAAAACCTGGCAAAAGACCTGAGTAATTGCACCTATTGGCCCCTCCCATCAGAAGCAGACTTCTAAGTATGGTGAAACAGCCCTGAATAACATATTAGTGGCTCCCCCTAGTGGCAGATCAAACAATGATAGACGCACACACACCCAGGCTTGCACACACCTGCTGTGATCTATCTTGTCCTTACCCCCAACTTAAGAGGGAGCAGAGTTTAAGTAACCCTTGGGAATGACAAGTCCCCTCCCAAAAATTGGGGCATTTCTATATACCCCATTCAGGGGACCTGAGCCTACCACAGAGACATCGGATTACCTCGATAACTGGCTCCTACACAAAAACTACAATCAATGACAAAGAGGGTGACCCCATGGCTTAACACAGTGGCTTCCATCTCGAGTTATTAGACGTCAGTGGAGTCATACCCATAAGTGCAATCCACCAGCTGGGAGCTTAAGCTGGAGGACCAATCACAATAGTCTCCATTGGCAAGAGGAGAAGACGACAGGTCAGAGGTAACGCAAGTTGATAAAATACCCTTAAGGCAATACAGGGTCAGCACGCCTCTCCCTGGAACTGTCAAGGAATGACCCCTGGGACTTGGAGATAGGGCCATAAACCAGTCCTGGCACCCCCAGTTCTCGAGGAAGTAGCCTGATGAGAAACAATCAGTGAAAGAACACAGGAAAACATGAAAGATAAAAGCAAAAAGCCATCCCCAAAAGAAATCCTTAGATCCTTAACAACGGATGCCAACATAAATGAAATGATTAAAATAACAGAGGAAGAATGACAAATATGAATTGTAAGAAAACTCAATGGAATTGAAGAGAAAATGGAAACTCAACACAAAGCCATAAGAACAATACAGGAAATGAATGAAAAATTCTCTAAAGAAATTGAAGTATTACAAAAAAACCAAACAGAAATGCCAGAAATGAAAGAGGCATTCAAGGAACTATAAAACACAGAGGAAAGCCTTAAGAATAAGATGGATCATGCAAAGGAAATGATCTCAGAACTTAAAGATAATGCCTATGAGCCAAACAAATCAGATGAAGAAAAAGAACACAGAAACAAGAGACATGAACAAAACATACAAGAAGTGTGGGATTATGTAAAGAAACCAAATGCAAGAATTATAGGCATCCTTGAGAGAGAAGAAGAAAATACAGAAGGGCTGAAAAATCTATTTCTTGGAATAATGGAGGAAAACGTAACTGGTCTGGCCAGAAATGTAGGTATCCAGGTACAAGAAGCACAGAGAACTCCAGGGAGATTCAGTGTGAAAAGGCAATCACCACGTCACATAGTTATTAGGCTGGGCAATGTAAACACAAAAGAGGAAATCCTTCAGGTGGTAAGACGAAAACAGCAGATAACCTGCAAAGGAAAACCTATCAGACAACTGCAGACTTCTCTACTCAAACCTTACAAGCCAGAAGGAAGTGAGGACCCATCCTCAATCTTCTACAATGGAATAATGGCCAACCTAGAATTCTTTATCTGGCAAAATTAAGCTTCATTTATAAGGGAGAAATAAAGACTTTCACAGATGAGCAATCACTGATGGAATTTGTGAAGACTAGATCTGCCCTGCAGGAAGTACTCAGACCTGCATTATACACTGAGCAACACAATAGACATCCACCAAAGTAAAATCACTCAAGAGTTTAAGTCCATTCCACAATGGTTTAAGAGGTAAAACAAAACTATAAGATTTATCCAAAAGTATGAACAGAAATTTATCCCAAATATCAATTCTCTCCATGAATGTGAATGGCTTGAATTGTCCACTGAATAGACATAGACCAGCTGAGTGGATAAAAAAACACAAGCCAAGTATCTGCTGTCTCCAGGAAACACATCTTAGCCACAAAGATGCTTTCAGACTCAAGGTTAATGGTTGGAAACAAACTTCTAGGCAAATGAAAACCAAAAGAAAGCTGGGGTAGCTATTCTTATACCAGATAACATAAATTTTAAAATAGCAAAAGTAAAAAAAGACAAAGATAGTCACTATACAGTGGTGGAGGGAAAAGTCCAACAAGAAGACTTAACAATTCTTAATATTTATGTGCTCATCGCAGGAGCACCCAGATACATAAAGCAAACCCTGCTTGATCTAAATAACGTGATAAAAAGTAATGCTATAGGAGCTGAGAATTTTAACACCCCACTGACTGAACTGGACAGATCCTCCAAGCAGAAAATAAGCAAAGAAACAATGGACTTAAACAAAGCTCTAGAACAAATGGGTCTAACAGACATTTACAGAATGTCCACACAAATAAAGCTGAATATACATTCTTTTCATCAGCTCATGGAACTTTCCCTAAAATTGATCACATCCTGGGCCACAATTGCAAAGATGTGGAAACAAACCAAGTGCCCATCAATACATGAGTGGATTAATAAAATGTGTTATATGTATACCACAGAGTACTATTCAGCTATAAAAAACAATGGTGGCCAGGTGCGGTGGCTCACGCCTGTAATCCTGGGAGGCCAAGGCAGGTGGATCGCTCAAGGTCAGGAGTTTGAAACCAGCCTGAGCAAGAGCGAGACCCCGTCTCTACTAAAAATAGAAACAAATTAATCAGCCAATTAAAAAAATATATAAAAAAATATTAACTGGGCATGGTGTTCCATGCCTGTAGTCCCAGCCAATCGAGAGGCTGAGGCAGAAGGATTGCTTGAGCCCAGGAGTGTGAGGTTGCTGTGAGCTAGGAAGACGCCATGGCACTCCAGCCCGGGCAACACAGTGAGACTCTGTCTCAAAAAACAAAACAAAACAAAACAAACAAAAAAAAACAACGGTGATATAGCACCTCTGTATTTTCCTGGATAGATAGAGCTGAAACCCATTCTACCAACTGAAGTGTCCCAAGAATGGAAAAATAAGCACCACATATACTCACCAGCAAATTGGTTTCACTGATCAACACCTAAGTGCACATATAGGAATAACATTTATTGGGCATCAGGCAGATGGAAGGGGGAGGAGGGGATGAGTATATACACACCTAATGGGTGCCTGCTCACCATCTGGGGGATGGACACACTTGAAGCTCTGACTCTGGGGGGCAGAAGGAGGAAAGACAATACACATAACCTAAACATTTGTACCCCCATAATATGCTGAAATAAAAAAAAATCAGGTCTCAATGAATTAAAAAAATAGAATTTATACAATATATCTCCCCAGACTACAGTGGTATAAAATTGTAGATCAATCCAACAGAAACAGTCATCACTTCACAGTCATGGAAATTAAATAATCTATTGTTGAATGACTACTGGGTCAAGGAGGAGATACAGATGGAAATCAAAAGATTCTTCAAACTAAATGATAAAGGGGACACAAGTTATCAAAATCTGTGGGATACAGCAAAAGAATTCCTGAGAGAAAAATTAATAGTATTAAATGCTCACATAAATAAGACAGCATGTTCACAAATCAACAAACGAATAAACTGCATGAAAGAACTGCAAAAGGAAGAGCAAGTCAATCCTAAATTTATCAGAAGAAAAGAAATAACTAAGGTCAGAGCAGAACTAAATGAAATTGAGAACAAAAGAACTATACAGGAAATTAATAAAACCAAAAGTTGGTTTTTAAAAAAGATAAACAAAAATTGACAGCCCTCTTGCTATATTGACAAGAACTGGAAAGGCTAGGACTCTAATAAGCTCAATTAGAAATGAAAAAGCAAAGGTCACTACAGACATCATGGAAATACAAATCATTATCTTTGAATACCATAAAAATCTATGTGCCCAAAAACTACAAAATGTGGAGGAAATGGAAAAATTCTTAGAAACACGCAATCTCCCTAGGCCAAATCAGGAAGAAATAGAATTCCTGAACAGACCAATATCAAGCACAGAAATTGAATCAGCAATTAAAACTCTTCCAAAAGAGAAAAAAAGTCCTGGACCAGATGGGTTCACACCTGAATTTTGCCAAACCTACAAAGAAGAACTCATACCTATACTGCAGAAATTATTCCACAACATTGAGAAAGATGGTATCCTCCCCCACGGATTCTACAAAGCCAATATCACTTTGATACCAAAGCCAGGAAAGGACACAACAAAAAAAGAAAACTACATACCAATATCCCTCATGAATATAGATGCAAAAATCCTCAACAAAATCTTTGCAAACTGAATCCAACAGCACATCAAAAAAATAACTCATCATGAACAAGTGGGCTTTATCCCAGAGATGCAAGGATGGTTCAACATATGCAAATCTGTAAATGCAATTCAACACATAATTAAAAGCAAGAACAAAGACTATATGATTCTCTCAATAGATGCAGAAAAATCATTTGACAAAATCCAGTACATTTGTATTATAAAAACTCTTACAAAATAGGCATAGATGGGACATACCTTAAAATTATTAAAGCCATATACGATAAACCCACTGCAAATATCATACTAAACAGGGAAAAATTCAAAGCATTCCTACTTAGAACTGAAACCAGACAAGGTTGCCCACTATCTCCACTTCTATTCAACACAGTGCTAGAAGTCCTTGCCAGAGCAATCAAACAAGAGAGGGGAATTAAGGGTGTCCAAGTCGGGGCAAAAGATGTCAAACTCTCACTTTTTGCTGATGATATGATATCTAGAAAATCCCAAAGATTCAACCAAGAGACTCCTGGAATTGATAAATGAATTCAGTAAAGTCTCAGAATACAAAATCAATGCACACAAATCAATGGCAATCATACACGCCAATAACAGTCAAGCCAAAAATCAAATCAAAGATGCAACACCTTTCACAATAGCATCAAATAAAATTAAATATTTAAGAATATATTTAACAAAGGAAGTGAGAGACCTACATAGGGAGTACTACAAAACACTGAGAAAAGAAATTGTAGAAGATATAAATAGATAAAAAACCCTACCATGCTTATGGATTGGCAGAATCAATATTGTTAAATTTCTATACTACCTAAATTGATCTACAGAATCAATACAATGCCTATCAAAACACCATTATCATTCTT
>CAUYRT010064576.1:0-48859 GCA_963574885.1 Lepilemur ruficaudatus
AATGTTTACAGTCACAATTTGTAGTGAGCTGATTTCCCAAAATATATTACCACTCAAGTTGACTTATCTTGTTACATTCAAAAACCCACTCTGTCAAAGTAGTCCATAGAGTACATACATAGTGCTCCAACTGTATCTACGTACAACCAACACTCCATTTTAAGTGTACAATTAAATGATTTTCAGAATATTAACCTAATTTTTATGTGGTGACTATCAAAGAGTCCCGCTTAGAAAAATATTTGCATTAGCTCCTGCTTATTTTATAGGTTATATTTCCTATTTTGTGTATTTAATAATTATCATCATTATATGATATTCATTATAAAGCTTTTATAATATACTTTTAAACATATAATTAAATGAGTAGATTATGATCACATATACATCTTGCCTCAACTAGATCATCATTGTTTACTTAGAAAAATGCCCTTTCTTATACTTTGTTTGAATAAAAATAACCTTAGTGATGGATCAGTTCACAATTCTTTTTTACAAGCAATAAAACAATATACAATATTTTTAGAATATCCAAATTTATCCCTCTTTGTGTGTGTGTGTGTATGTGTGCATGCATGGACACATGTATATGTGGTTCAGGTTAGTCACAGAAAAAAGTGTGTCTCCCTGATCAAAAGGAAAAGCTATAGGGAAACATAATTACAATTTTAACAAATTATAAATTAGCAATAATAAAACTGTATTGATTAACTATAAGATTTCAAGAAAATATCAATAGAGATGGACAAATTATATATTTTACTTTTGCATAGTTGATTTGCACAGCTAAACCCAAGTGTTTATACGTAACTAACACAGAGTTAGAGCAAAAAGAATGACTCTTCTGTTTATTCCTAAATTGACCCAATGATAAAACCACTTTAAGGAAATGCAGGATACAAACAGTCATATTGTCATACGTATTTCTAATATTAATAAAATTCAACAGTCTCAATATACTTCCTCAGGTCTAAAAAGGCATGTCAACATAATTGTAAACTGTTAAAAGGGACTTTAAAAAGAGCTTTATTGGTATGAAATAATGAATGGTATATTACATCGGTTTTCCCAAATCTGCCAGGTTAGATCACAGTAGGATTTTTAGTCCTGGATACAGATTTTTCCCAAATTACCTCAGAAATTCTTTAGGCTCCACAAAATATGGGAGGTAGGGGATCTAATAAGGGTGTTTCTAGGATCAGCAGCTTAGAAAAGCATCTCGGCTTTATAAAGTTGTATATGAAGTGATTGAATTAAACCCTACACTTTAATTAATAACTCCGAAACTTTCACATGACCCTAAGACAACACATGTGGTAGGTTTTAACCTTATTCATGAGGGAATTGGAACATTAGCTCAAGGCCCCCTCTCCCACTGTTAGAGCTTATACAAAAGATTTGTTTTTAAAGACAGATGCCTTTGTTTGAGATAGAAATTAAAGCTCAAAATCTCAAGGTCAGTCAACCTGCTGTTATTAAACTTATGTGCAGCTAAATCATCTTCTGTGGGTTTGGGTTAATAATAAGCAGTAATAAAGCATAGATAATTTGCATCAGGAAGACAAATTAGACCTGGTCAAACAAACCCAGTATGACCGTGCCCTTTAGAACAAAGGCAATCCAATCGCCTGTCTGAAAAAATAATAATTCATCTGAGATTAAATAAAGACTGGAGTAGATAATCAACTATGCTGTGGGTTCTCATAAAAGTCAGTCTGCTTTTCAATCACATAATTGATTATATACTCTTTGAAGTGGACAACATTTAAAAATAGTAATGCCTCGCAAAATAATTTTCTAGAGTTACTATGGACACCAAAGAAATTTACAACCAGGTTAATTAATACGTGAAGCCAGTAAGTGTGATAGTGGTGATAGTGGATTTTCTATAACATGGCTAAGTGGACTGGTACTACTGAGCAAATATTTACTTCCCTTAAAACTTCACTGCTGCCCCCTCCCTTTGACAGATAAGCATTTAGACAGGAGAACAAACCAGAATATAATTAGATTTTATGGAAGGGCCAAATCTAAGGAAGTGTCTTTCTATATGGTGGCTGGTTGAAATAACATGTATGCCCTCTTGTTTTTTAATGTCTTAGTTGGATGTACTGGACAGACTGGGAGGAAGATGAAATAGATGACAGCGTGGGAAGGATTGAGAAGGCCTGGATGGATGGCTTCAATCGGCAGATTTTCGTGACTTCAAAGATGCTGTGGCCAAATGGTTTAACTCTGGACTTTCACACCAACACATTATACTGGTGTGATGCCTATTATGATCATATTGAAAAAGTGTTTTTGAATGGAACTCAGAGGAAGGTAAAAGACAAATGCTGCTGTTTTTAACCCACAGGCTTCTTCTTTCACAGAGCCTTGTTGTGTTGTGTTAAAAATACTTTCAAGTTTATTTTTACCCCTCTGAGGTGGCTGCCAATATTCTCTGTGGGGTGGCTAGAGGAGGCTGAGCATTAAGTAGTACAGCTGGCACTTGCCTCCGGGAGACCAGGCCCAGGTCACTGTGGTATGCCAGGATTTGTGGGAATTTTAAAAGAAGCTCTCAGGATATCAGAGCTGTTTGGAAATGCAGTTTTTCTATGTTATTGATGAGTTTTCTACGACCAAACAACCCTACTCTATTCAAATGTGTTCAAGATCTGCAGCTGAAATTTAATGTTTATGTATTATGAGAAAGTAATTACGATGCATTTATTTGGAGAAAGAACTTTGTAACATTGGACCTAAAGCAGTAGGAGGAATGAACTGAACTCCAAGCCTACTGGTATGAATAGATATCAGTTTCCTCTTCTTGTTTGCTGGAATCATTGCAAAATGATTGTGAAATTCTTGGGTAAAACTGAGGATGATGCAGTTGACTGTGACACAAAGGCACAGTTGACAAAATATCACCTCTATGCTTCATCTTACAATTACCAAATCACATATAACACCATCAACAGAATTCAACTGTTATTTAAATAATAGAAAAATGAAAAGTTAGAAATTGGCAAAACGCTTCCTTTAACATTACATTTCTTTCCCTTTTGCATATTTGGCTAAGCCTACTCATAATGGATACTGCTTGAGAAATAAATATTATACTACACTAATCAGTTAAGACTATTTCAGTCATTGGTTGACTGATGATATTTTATTTTCCCTAAATAAGTAGAATTGGTTGACATTTAACTTGATGTCACATACCCAACAGGTGCTAAATAAATCTTTATGATTTCTTAGAAGATGATAGGACATATGCAATATTTTTAATACATAACACTTTAATGGTCAGCATATTTTAACCTATATAAAGGTTTGGAAAAATTTTGAAACTGTCGCAATTATTCACTATGTGAAAATTGGCATGAAGAATTTAGTTAAAAGAATCAAAACCTGAATTTTTGAACCTGATTATTTGGGTAACTTTTTCGATTTTCTAATATTAAATGAAGTGAATACTAAATCTTTTGTCATGTTGTATTCAATATGACTTTATACATAGTGCAGGGTGAAAAAGTACTATCATTATTGGAGGTATTATTTATTACCCTTCTACAATCCTACATGTAAAACAAGACTTGTTTATCACATGATTCTCCCATTTAAACAAAAACAAAAAAATATAACTGGAATGTAATGAACATATTAAGATAATCAGAATTGAAATTTGCCAGTGAGTCTTATCTATTTACTAATTATAAAAATTTCTATGTTTAAAATTAAAACATTTACCTTCTTTCCAATTGGCTCCTAGATTTCTTCAATTTGCTTTGGCCCAATTAAAGTAGGAGGATCTTTTTTACTCCAATGCTGTTCAAATATGTTACGTCAGTTGTCTGTTGGAAGAGCAACATTGTAATATACATAATAGCAGTAATTATTCAGATCATTTTCTATCCTAGTATATGATGCTGGAATATTATCAAAAAGTGAGATAGGAATGAGAGTTAGACAAAGTCATTTTAATGTTTTGTGTTCTTGACCATATTAATAGTTCCATAAATGATATAATTTACATGGATGAAATGTAGTCTTCTTCAAATAGCATGCCCTAAACCAGAAAAATATGCTCACATTGTGAAATCTATTTTTCAAATATACTGGAAAAAAATATGAATTAAGATATTAGTTAGATTATTATCTATTACACTTATTTGAATATAATTTTCTTTAAATATTTAGTTATGTTTCTGAAGGTCAGTTCTGATTTTTCACAATGTGTTTATATTTTACAGATTGTTTACAGTGGGAAAGAATTGAACCATCCTTTTGGACTGTCGCATCATGGGAATTATGTGTTCTGGACTGATTATATGAATGGTTCCATTTTTCAACTAGATTTGATAACAAATGAGGTGACATTATTGAGGCATGAAAGACCTCCCCTGTTTGGGCTTCAGATTTATGATCCACGAAAACAACAAGGTATTAAAAAACAAACAAAATTGCTTCTGAGTTTCACATATAATACTTCACAGTAGTTATAAAAAGGTTTTATTTTGACAGTGTTGCTAAGGTTTTATGATAAAAGATGGACAGTTTGCTCCAAAGTCAACCAAATGTTAGTCTTTGTTATCATTAAAATTCATTTTTTGTTCTAAATAGCCTAAGTAACTCTGAGAATTCTGCTTGAGTGAGTGAAGTTCAAACTTTTCTCTAAATATTTCCTTTTTCTTGTCATTTTCAATGAAGAAGCCTATCAGTTATTTAAATGAAAAAATTAACTTAATGTTTTCAAAGAGTAAATGCTGTGATCAGTGAGAAAAGCTTCCTTTGAAAAAATACATTATATAAGAAAAATGTTACTTTTAAAAGTATTTTAGTATATTTATCTGGTTTATTTCTATATATATTTGAGGAACATGTAATTATTTTAGATGATGTAAAAGTAAAACAAATCTACCACAATATTCATGTCTTATTAAAATAAGATAATATTGTTATATGTTTTATCTGCATGAGTGATTAATATTTATTAGTATATCCACAAAGAATGTTACTTAGAATTTAGGTATTAAACAAAGAAAGCAGTTTAGCAAATTATGTGGTAAATTTTTTTATAAATCAAGATAGTGATTGTTCCTTTTTCATGGAAATATCCTTGTGAAACTTTAATGAGCATACATTTCAATAAATAGAGGATGAATAAATTATATCCTAATTTTTCTAGTGCATATGCTGTCATAGGAAGTTATCTAGCAACAAAGTGTTTTGAAGATAATTCAGCTAAATCAAAGATCTTAAAGCAAACTATCTCATTCAAGGGTTTCAAGTTTTTCCTACTATATTAAAATTGCTTGGTTATGAAACAAGCACAATTTTATAAAATAATGGAAGTGTATAATTTAAGAAACATCAATAGCTAATAAAAGGTAAAGTTATCTTTCAGAGGAATAAAACTGAAATTATGTGGCTGGTATAAGCTACAGCTGTGGACAAGAAATGAATAGAGACAATTGCCTAGATAGATCAAAGGGTAATATTTACTGCTACATTTGTGTACACATCACACCCGTCTCCCCACCACTACTGTAGTTTATCTACTCTGAACTGGAACCAAAACTATCTTAGGAACAATCCTTCTCATCCCCTGTAAGGTCTTGTTTTCAGGAGTATTGTTCCCTTTAATGTTACTAGTTTCCTGCATGTCATCACACCAGTCAATAAACATACATATTTTCCTTTTAAAAAAAATTTGTAAAAATATTAAGGAGGTACAAATATTTTTGTTACATGGATAGATTTATAATGCTTTAGTTAGGGCTATAAATGTGCCCATTGCTTGAATAGTATTCATTGTACCTATTAGGTATGAATTTATCTCTCCCTTACTCCTACTCCCTCTTCTTGATTTTCAACAATTTTTACTTCTTTCTGTGCTCGTGTGTGCCCATATATTAGTTCTAAATTATTACAGAGTACATGTGGTATTTGTTTTCCCATTCTTGAGATTCTTCACTTAGAATAATAGTCTCCAGTTCTATCCAAATTGCTGGAAAAGACATTAATTCATTTCTTTTCATGTCTGAGCAGTACTCTATATACATATACCACATTTTGTCAATCTACTCGTGAATTGATGTACACTTCAGTTGATTTCAGATTTTTGCAATTGTAAATTGTGCTGCAATAAACATTCTAGTGCAGGTGTCTTTTTGATAAAATGACTTCTTTTCCTTTGGGTAGATACTGAATAGTAGGATTGCAAGATCAAATAGGTCTTCTTTTACTTCTCTGAGAAACTTCCATATTGTTTCCATAGAGGTTGTTCTAATTTGCAGTCCCACCAACAGTGTATAAGCACTCCTTTCTCTCTGTATCTATGCCAGAATCTATTGGTTTTGAAATTTTTAATAATAGGCATTCTAACAGGGGTCAGGTGATATCTCATTGTGGCTTTAATTTGCATTTCTCTGATGACTAGTGACATGGAACATTTTTTCATATGTTTGTTGGCCATCTGAGTATCATCTTTTGAAAAGCATCTGTTCATGCCCTTTGCTCAGTTCTTAATAGCTTTGTTTGTTTTTTTCTTGCTGATTTGCTTGAGTTCTTTGTAGATTCTTAATATTAGTCCTGTGTTGAATATATAGTTTGTGAATATTTTCTCTCATTCTATAAGGTGTTTATTTACTCTGTTGATTATTTTCTTTCCTGTGCATAAGTCATTTAATTTAATTAAGCCAAATTTATTTTTATTATTGCTCTAATTGCCTTTGGGTTCTTAGTCATAAATTCTTTGCCTAAGCCAATATCTAGAAGAGTTTTTCCTACATTTTCATCTAGAAGTATGATTTTTATGCCTTACATTTAAGTCTTTTAACCATGCTTATCTTGAATTAATTATTGTAAGTCATGATAGATAAGAGTACCATTTCATTCTTCTGCATGTGGCTATCCAATTTTCCCAGCACAATTTGTTGAAGGGGATTCTTTTCCCCAGTGTACGCTATTCTCTGCTTTGTCAAAGATCAGTTAGCTATAGGCATATGGTTTCATATCTGGGTACTCAGTTATACTCCACTGGTCTTTACCTCTATTTTTGTGCCAAAACCATGTTGTTTTGATTACTATAACCTTGCAGTATAGCTTGAAGTCTGGTAGTGTAATGGCTCTAGATTTATTCTTTTTGCTTAAGGTTATTTTGGCTATTTTGTGGTTCCAAACAAAGAATCATTTTTTTCTAGCTCTGTGAAATATAACATTGGTATTATGATGGGGATTGCACTGAATCTATAAATCACTCTGAGCAGTATAGACATTTTAACCTTGTCAGTTCTACTGATCCATGAGCGTGATGCATTTATTTTTCTTTTATTCATGTCATCTGTGACTTCTCAGTGTTTTGTAATTCTCCTTGTAGAGATCTTTCACCTCATTAATTAAGTATATTTCTAAATATTTTATTTTCTTTGTATCCATTGTGAATGCTATTGAGTCTTTGATTTTACTCTCAGCTTGCCTCTTATTGGTATATAGAAATGCTACTGATTTGTGTACATTGATTTTGTAATCTGAGACATTGCTGAATTTATTTATCAATTCCAGGAGTCTCTTGATGGAGTCTTTGGAATTTTCTAGATACAAGATCATATCACTGGCAAATAGCAATAGTCTGACCTCCTCTTTCCCAATTTGGATACCCTTTTCTTTCTCTTGCTTGATTGTTCTGGCTAGGATTTCCAGTAATATGTTAAATAAAAGTGATAACAGTGGGCACCCTTGTCTTGTTCCATTTGTTAGGGGGGATGTTTTCAACTTTTCCCCATTCAGTATGATGTTGCTTTGTCATATATGGCATTTATAATTTTAAAATAAGTTTCTTCTATACCTAGTTTGTTGAGTGTTTTTATAATGAAAGGACACTGTATTTTATCCAATGCTTTCTGTATCTTTTGAGATGATCATATGGTCTTTGTTATTGCTTCTGTTCATGGGATGAATCACATTTATTGATTTACATATGTTAAACCAACTTTGCATTTCTGGGATGAAGCCCACTTGGTCACAGTGGATTATATTTTTGGTGTGTTGTTGAATTCAGTTTGCTAGTATTTTATTGAGGATTTTTGCATCTAATTCATAAGTGATATTTGTATATAGTTTTGTTTTTTGTTGTGTCCTTTCCTTGCTTTGGTATCAAGGTGATACTGGCTTCATAGAATAAGTTAGAGAGGATTCCCTCCTTCTCGATGTTGTGGAATAATTTCTGCAGTATGGGTACCAGCTCTTATTTACAGGTACGGTAGAATTCAGCTGTGAATCCATCTGGCTTTTTCTGTTGGAAGATTTTTTTTTTATTACTGTTTCAGTCTCTTCTGCTCATTATTGGTCTGTTCAGCGGTTGTATTTCTCCCTGTTGAGTCCTGGGAGGTTATGTATTTCCAGGAATTTTTCCATTTCCTCTACATTTTCTAGTTTATGTGCATAGAGATTTTCATAGTATTCACAGATTGTGTGTTATATTTCTGTGGTAAAGTTGTAATATTCTCTTTTCTGTTTCTGATTGAGCTTATTTGGGTCCTCTTTCTGGTTAATCTAGCAATAGGCCTAACAATTTTGTTTATTTTTTCAAAGAACCAACTTTTTGTTTCATTAATCCTTTATATATTTTTGTTGTTGTTATTTTCCATTTCATTTAGTTCTGACCTTTGTTATTTGTTTTCTTCTGCTGGCTTTGGGTTTTGTTTGCTCTTTCTTATCTAATTTTGTGAGATGTGACACTAGCTTGTAAATTTGTGATATTTCTCTTTTTGATGTGAGCATTTAAGGCTATGAATTTTCCCCTTAGGAATGCTTTTGCTGAATTCCATAGATTTTGATAGCTTGTGTCACTTTTGTTGTTCAGTTCAAGGAATGTTTTGACTTTCACCTTTATTTTCCCCATAATCATTCAGCAACGGTTTGTTTAATTTCTATTACTTTGTATAGATCTGAGTATTTCTCTTGGAATTGATTTCTAGTTTTATAACACTGTAGTCTGAGAATAGACATTACATGATTTCATTTTTTTTGAATCTGCTGTCACATGTCTTGTGTCCTAAGTTATGAACAATCTTGGCAAGTGTACCATGTGCTGATGAGAAGAACATATATTCAGTAGTTTTTGGGTACAATGTTCTGTCTATGTCTGTCAGTTCCATTTGTTTTAGAATCCCGTTTATGTCCACTGTGCCTTTATTTATTTTCTGTTTTGATGATTTTTTCAGCTGTAACAGTGGAGTATTGAAGTCCCTAACAATTACAATGTTATAATTTATTTCTTTGCTTAGCCCTTGTAGAATTTGGTTTGTGTATCTGGGGGCTCCTGTGTTCTATATATTTAGGATTGTTATGTCTTCTTGTTGAATTGCCTCCTTTACCATTATATAATAACCATTTTTGTCTTTCTTTACTGTTGTTGATTTAAAGTCAATTTTATCTGATATGAGAATCTATACTTGCTATGTTTTGATTTCTGTTTGCATGGAATATTTTTTTCTATCCTTTCACATTGGGTTTATCATGTTGCGTAGTATTTTATTGCTTTATTTCCTCCTTGTGCAATTGGTTTATAAAAGTTGTGAACTTTAGCTTTTTGGAGTGATTTTCACTGCTGAGTATCTATTGTGCTGAGTTTTATACAGTGCAGTTCTGAATATTTCCTGCAGAGCAGGTCTTGCTGTGACAAATTCCCTCAGTGTTTGCTTATCTGGAAAAGACATAACTTCTCCATCACTTTTGAAACTTAATTTTACAAGATATAAAATTCTAGGTTGGCAGTTGTTCTGTTTAAGAAAATTAAAGATGGGGTCCCAGTCCCATCTGGTTTGTAAGTTCTCTGCTGATAAGTCTTATGGGGTTTTCTTTGTTAGTTAGTTGTTGCTTTTGTCTTGCCGCTTGTAGAATTTTCTTTTCCATTTTGACTTTGGCTAGGTTGATTATTATGTGTCTTGGGGATGTCCTATTTGTTATGAATCTTTCCAGTGTTTGATGACCATCTCGTATCTGGATGTTTGAATCTCTGTTGATACCAGGAAAGTTTGTCTCAATAATTATCAAACAGATTTTTCATGCTTTTATCTCTTTCTTCTTGTCTCTATAGGATACCTGTGATTCACATATTAGTTCACTTCACATAATCCAACATTCTCTAAGTGATTTCTCAGTCTGTTTTATTCCTTTCTCTGCCTCTTTGAATGACTCAGTTAGCTTGAGAGCCCTGGCTTCAAGCTCTGAGATTCTTTCTTCTCCTTTGTTTATTCTATTATTGAAGCTTTCTGCTATGTTTTGAAATTCCCTATATGACTCATTTCTTTAAGTTCTTTCATTTCTTTAAGTTCTATTGTATTCTTTCTTATGTTGCCTAGCTCTTTACTGACTTTTTCATTGATATCCTTAAAAACTCTTTTGGCTTCTTCTTCTTGGTTTTCAACTTTCTCTTTAATTTCATTCATGTTATTTGCCATGCATATTCTTATTTCCATGTCTGTCATTTCAGCAATTTCCTTGTGGTTTGAACACACTACTGTGGTTCGACTGTGATCCCTGGGGGATATTACACTTTTTTTGTTTGTTTGTTTGTTTTTCACATTGCCAGGGTTCTTTTGCTGGTTTCTTCTCATTTGAATCCACTTTTGTTGATTCAAGACTAATAGGTTTTCAGGGTGCCTGATCTCCTTTGCTGGGAACTCTCTTGATTAATGAGAAGGAGAAATCCCTAGATGGTGCTTTTTGCACACTCTGAAATGTTTATGTGGCAGGGGAGGAGGGTGTGCACTAAAAGCACATGGACCTGTTCTTTTTTGTCCTGTTCTCCTGAGATTACCACATTTCAAGCTGGTGCTGGATGATCTTTTTGCTAGTGGGGAGTTATTTCTAAGGTCATTGTAAGAAGTTGGGGGTTGAGTGAGATCTTCTTCATAGAGGCTGGCATTGTGGAGATTTCTCTGCCCAGGGTCTTCTTGTCGAGGTAACAATGGCAG
Source organism: Lepilemur ruficaudatus (assembly GCA_963574885.1). Taxonomy (NCBI): domain Eukaryota; kingdom Metazoa; phylum Chordata; class Mammalia; order Primates; family Lepilemuridae; genus Lepilemur; species Lepilemur ruficaudatus. Next base: position 10,965 of record CAUYRT010064576.1, read on the forward strand.
CTGGGTGAATCTATCTACACATTTGTCCTCACACTGAGGCTGTGTGTGGGAATTTGCTCAACCAGGTCCAGATGTAATGGTGGATCAAGGCTGGGGGAGTCCTTGTCAGGATGTTGGACCTTGGACAGTCTACAATGGTGGTGTCAATTCAGGAGTGAGGTCTTGAGGTCCAGGTGCAGCACTGGAATCTTAGGGGTGGTATCCTGGGTCTGGCAGGAGCTCTGGAGCCACATGGGGCAGAACCATGGGCTCTGGTATGAGAGCCTCAGAGCCAGATCTGGGGCCAAGGAAACAGAGCCATGCAGCTGGCAGCCTGTTCTGACCTGAGTCATGGAGGGAGAGCCACATAGGTGGCAGACTGTTTTGCCAGCTCAGGGACCACACATGCCGAGTGCATGGGCAAGAGTATGCTTCAGCAGCCCAGGGAATATGGAGTTCTCCCTACCTCCCGAAGTTCCACTGAGGCAGTCGCCCAAAACTTCCCAGGTAGCATCCAAGGCAACTCCCCAGGGGAGGAACACTTGGCTCCCAGTTACAGGGTACAGCTCAGGGGAACATCCACTCCATCTGCTCCCTCCCCAGACTATTGAGAGTGATGTGAAAGCTACTGCTACAAAGCTGTGTCCTGTGAAGATCTGGTGTCATGTATCTGAGAGCTCAGGATAGCATCAGCTGGAGAAACTCAGAATCAGCAGCCACCAGATCCTTGTTGCACCTGTTCTCCAGTGCAATGACTCTGCACAGTCTAGGCAGCTCTCCCAGCCAGTGACAGAGGTCTATGGTGGTAGAGGGAGCCCCTTCACAAATCAGCCACAGTGCCTGTGGGTGAGCATGGCACCCCAGTGCTCTATTCCTCTTACCTTCCCTACACATAGATGCCTCCCCACAGATCTTTTCAATCATGTCACATGAATCACCCCGTCAGTTTCTTCTTCACTCCAAGTGTTCCATGTGACTTCTCTGGGATTTCACAATGTTCCTTCCACTAAGAGGTATCTATAGGTCAGCATCTTTTACAATTTACAATTTACAGTCCTTTCCTTGAGAGCTGCTTTCTTGCAGGCTGCTTCTAGTCCACCATCTTCCTTGAGGTTTCCTGCTTCTCTCTATTCTTGATACATACATCTAGATAAGATTTCTGAGCCTTGACATTTTGTGTTAGATGATTCCTTGTAGGGCGCTATCCTGTCTACAATCACATTTTACATTTCCCTTCTCTTTAGAAACTTTTCCTCTTGTATGCCATTGCTGAATTCCCTCCAGTCATAGACCACGATGTTATTACAGTTTTCATATTCTTTAAACTTCCGGTTGCTTTAGTGAGTTGATGAATAAATTCAACACATGGTAGAAAATGCCCAGGCTTACATGTAAAATGGATTTGGGGTTAAATATGTGTCCTAACATCTCCTTTTGAAACTTTGGTCTCATCATGAGAGATTTAACAAAGATAAGAAATGATTTCTTCATAAAATTCATAACATTTCTGTGATGATTAAATAACTATTAATGCTATGTATAAGTAAAACTTACATAGCACAATTGCCTGTAAACAATTTATATTAGTTAAATTGCCCCTATAATTTCTCAATCAGGAAATAATTATTTTTAGAATTTCCATACATATAAACATTTTAAATAAATATTCAGTGGAGTAATGCATTACAATAATATAAAACAAGGTACCTAACTCTGATAGTGGAATGTATATGGTGTTCTGAAAGGAGCCATTAACATATAATTTTCCAACGCTGGCCCTTGGATAGACATTGGTCTTTTAAAAGTGCTTCTTCCACTTTTTGATAAAAGGGACATCAAAATGGGAATTTAGTTCTAGCTAATAAACTATTTAACAACCTTTATGATAGAAAATATTATGTTCTATTTTAATGAATGAATGTGTTCAGCCAAATGGATTGATTAACTTAGGTGAACTAATCAATTGGTTTGAGTTTTCTAACCAATCTTCATATCACTAAGAATTATCTAGTACTTAACTAGATCCTTAAACAGATGACACAATGTGGAAAGGATTCCTGGTTAACATCTTTTATTACTCAGTCAATAGACATTGAAATTGAATATCTACTTGAGATCTAAATTTTTAATATCTTTTACTGCATTGATCAAAGTAGCTGGATTATGAAATGAAATGCATTTAGATATTCAAATGTGGGCATGTCATCTTACCATGTTATAATTTTCTTTCAGTGGTGTTTCTCTTTGCATCTTTTGAACACATCAGATGTTAATAAATAATTGAAAATATATAATCAGTGACACATAAATTTTGGTTACATACTGTCCTGTTAAGCTGTTTTGTTAAAGGATAATATTATAGCAGTTCAGTAGAAAATTGAATCCTAAGTCACACATATCTCCATTTCTTCATGGAACGAAAGACACTAGTCTTATATAACCTTGTAGTATCTCTCTTATGTGTGCGCATTGCTCTCACTCGCACTCTCTCTCTCCAAGAGAATACAGCCTAAATGATTTTATTTTATATATATAGCATATGTAGACTATGTTTATTTATTTATAATATTTATACATATATGTGTGAATATGTACAGATAGATAGATAAATAGTATTAATGTATATATGCACACACATACCACCTGGCAGGAACACCAAGATGATAATAATGTAACTACTAAATATTTTAGACTCAGCGTCAGAAAATTGGTCTACTAATCAGATCCTTCTCACCCCTCATATCAGAAAAGACACTTGTCAAATTACTTGGGAATACACCAGCCAATTTCAGGAAAGTAGATATAACAGCTACCTTTGGGAATGAATCCTTAAGTAATTCTTGTAGTGTAAAGATATTTTTCTCATATGCTACTGTCATTTCTTCTGGTAAAATTTATAAGCTTTCCTTTTTCATTAACATTAGATATTTAGAACAATTTTTAGAACCTTCTTCTGAAATTCCTCATATAAAGAGCAGAAATTATCTAAAATAATACACTTTACATTTTTATTCTCTAGGTTTAAAAGCATGCTTTTATTTTTCTACATTTTAGAGAATAAGATCATCAAAACTAAGTAATATTTTAATAAGGGCTGATGAATAGTATTCTATATCTAATTAAAAATAGATTATTTTATGCAAATAGATGACATTTATTAATTAAGAATTAATAACATAGTTAACTAAGAATTATCTGTAATTATTATCATTACCAGGGAGTGGGTTAAGCGTTGTTATTTAAATCTCACAAAAGCCATTTAAGATAGATACTATTTGTTTCTAGTTCACAAATGAGAAACCCAAGGATTAGACAGATGTAGCCATTTACTCTTCAGGAAACACAGTGAGCTAGGGACTAAATAGATTGCAATTCAGATTCGTCTGACCACAAAGTATTTTTCTGTGACTAATTTATGTGGCTGATTTTGTTTCTGAAAACTTTATAACTACTGTACTTTTAGATAGACGGAAAAGAACATGGGTTTTCTTTGGTCATTGTTTTATTATTGATAAATTTTGTATTCAAATATATATATATTTATATAAATTTCCTCTTGACTATTTTTATACAATCCGTGATTTAGAGAGCCTGGGTTACAAAAAACTAGTATAACAGACATAGTTTTTATTTAATGTATGGCATGTTCATTAACCGCATTATTTTACTGGTTTAGTAAGATTTAGGTTATAGTGACAAGACCATCATTACAAAATTTCTCTTTTCAAATTTCTCATTTTGAGGGTAAGTACTGTAAAAAAACTCAAAATACTAACTAGGATTTTAGTAGAGTCTCTCTCTCACACACACACACTCTCTCTCTCTCTTTCTTACATAAGTAGGTTCAAAGGAAGTCAAGTGTAAACTCAGTCTTCAATGAGCATATAATTGTGAAAGAGAGAAAAAGTATTAATGAGAAATATTTAATAGTTTCCTCAGATTGACTGACATCATTCAAAGTCAGTTCTTCCTGAAATTATCCTAGATTAAATGAATGATTCATATGGCCTCAGGATTCCACTCTACCAATCTTTATACAACTTTTGGATTAATAGTGATGTCTACTGTCTCTAAACTATAATCTCAAATATCCCTACATTAATTATAAAGAAAATTTCCCATAGGTTTGTATGTTTCATATTAGGTGCAGAGAATTCTCACTTTGCATATGATAAAACATTGGGTAGTCAAAAGTCCAGGAAGCATATAGAAAGGAGGATTTCTTCTTTCCAGTATTTTGAAGAAAATTCAGAGAAGGAGAAGATTGAAACAGCGGTATTCCTTTGTGCTGGTTTCCATATTCTGCCATTTGCTGTACATAAAAAACACTTTATTAACAAAAGTTAAATGACTAAGGTCTAAAAACAATGAGATGTTAATATAGCTTTCTGAAATGTTTTCATGTATTATTTGTGTTTTTATTATTGTTCTATGGAAGTTATAATATATCTTTAAGTAACCCTCCCTGAAGTACAGAGTATGTATACAGGGTATATATGTATATGTACTCACATGCAAATGAGGTAAGAACTTGTTGAAAATCTATCCACACACTTGTCCCTTTTATCTGTACTCCAAATGATTGTGCCTGTCATTCAAACTGCTAACTAGAAGTTACATTCACTCATCGTTTAACTAATGTTTATCAAACACACCCTGTGCCAGGCACTATTTGTAAGGGGGTAATAATTCTGGCAGGTAGAAGATTGGGAAAAAAGACAAAGTTTCTGACCCAGAGAGATGGCTACCTTGAACAAGATATTGAAAGCTATTCCTCTTTGCTTTCCTTGCATATTTGACTTTTTAAAAGTATCTGCTTTCTTAAAGAAATTTACACTTTTACTTTATTGTTTCTAGTATAATTTTAGTGTGTCTTTCATTGATCTAGTTTGATTTTATCACATATACATAACTTAGAGTTAAAAGCATAAATTTTAGAATAAGAAAATTCTATTCTAAGTTTTATAAATAATGATTAGTATCTAGAAATAAATAATAACTTTAATAAGGATTATTTCTAATTTCTAAACATTGGAAGAATCCTTTAGATGCTTAGATATTCAGTAATCGTACCTGAAAGTGGTATAAAACCTACCTTATAATTTTATTATAAAATTGAATAAAATGTAATATATATGTATGGTAACTAGCTCTGGGATTGATTATGGATTTTCAGTAATGGTAGCCATCAATATATTAATGATTCCTTTATTGATATTTACATATACAATTTTTTAGCACTGTGTTTAAAAAATAGTCACTTAAACATGTTTTAGAAATGATATTTTTACATGAAATGTTTTATAAGCTACCAGAACTTTAAAAAAGACTATCATATGAGCTCTATCAGGAATGTGTTCAATAATGAAATTCAAAAATATATTGGGATATTATTAAAGTTAAAAACATCTAAGCAGTTATGAAGAAAGACATGGAATTATTCAAATTAATGTAGATTTAAAATTTCTATCATGACAGAACAAATACCAATTCCTCTCTTTTAATATGTAGTATTCACAGAAAGGGTACATATTTTAAAGTTTGAATAATAGCAATTTGTTTCTAAATACTTAAATTTAATATTCATTGAGAATGGAATGGGTTACAAGATTGAATTAAATAATGTGATATTTAACATGTCTTAATATGAAAATACATCCTTATAAATTGTTTTCAGTAATTTCTTCTTTCTTACTGCTTAAATATTCATATATTTCTCAAAATATGTTGAATAAATTCTAATTTACTATAATCTGAATGTTACTGAAATATTGTATATACAATTTAAATATATAACTTACATTTAAAATATCAAATATACAATTAATTTAACATAATGTGCACAACATAGAACACCTGTGTGTCCTATGAAGTATTACAATTTTACCCCATGTTCATGGGATATATCTGGAAGCTACTTAAAACATTTCTGCATTTACCTATTGGAAAAAGCCTGAGCTAAGCTTAATTACCTTCTGAGTTCAGAAATTGACACTATATCTTGAATTATTATCTTCTATAGCTTTCACGTGTAATTTTTTATTTTTCATAAACATAGCAAATTAAATTTACTTCTCAGAACAATGAAAAGAAATGATAATATATTTTAGGTCATTTTTGTCTGATCTGTGGGTACACAATGTTAATCTATGGGAATGTGTTGAATATTTATTGCATACAACAGCATTTAGAGTTTTTTTCTTATTATTATTCTCTGCATGGTGCATCCAACCCCTAAGGCCCACAGTATAATCACCTAGTCTATCACTTTAGTCACATTTTTGGCACTTGCACACTAATCATTTTACTGTCTCATTGCATGTTTCCGAGTAATTAAAAGCTCTTTATTTATAATGTTTGAGTAAGATCTGATATAATCAAAATTTTGTTTATTGATACCTTGAAAAATGCAACATTGTGTAAAATGACCCTGAAAATTACACTGCCAGTTGGATTGCTAATGTTCTTTTTAATTTTATACATATATAGCTTAGTACAGTTATACATGGCATAATGACCTTCCAGTTAATTATGGGCTATATATATGACAGTGGTCCCATAAGATGATAATTCCATATTCTTACTGTGCCTTTTCTGTTTAAATATGTTTAGATGTACAAATACATACCATTGTCTTATAATTACCTACAGTGTTCAGTACAGTAACATGCTATATAGCTGTGTAACCTAAGAGCAATAGGCTATTTCATATCAATTAGGTGGGTAATAGGCTATACCATGTAGGTTTTTTTAAGTAACACTCTGTGATGTTTGTACTGTGATGTAATGATGTATTTCTTAGAATATATCCCTGTCATTAAACAACACACGACTGTAAATACACTTCCTTACCTTTCCAACTTATAGGAATAAATGGCACAAAAGTGGTAACTACCTAAATTGTATTTACTCTTACACCTTTATGAAACATGATCTCTAGCCTCTTCAAGAATTTGCTCAGTTTTATCTGAGAGTCTCCAAGTGTGCCTCACATATGTTTATGAATAATACCTTTATGAATTTCCTCCCATGCCCACTTAATTGATGTTCACTGTATGCTTTATCAGCACCTTCGCTCTCTAGGTCTACTTGAATAACATTTTTGTCCTTGCGAACTGTACATTCTGCTTATACTAACAGGGCTGCTCATTATTAAGTGTTCACAGATAATCCTGTGTCTCCTAGAGTCCCCAGCACACTGACATGCCAGTGTACTCTTTGCACAAGAATAAAGAATATCCCACCCCTGTCCCCAGTGCCCATTCACTTTCTGTTGTCTGGGCCACACATATTCCGAGAGCCAGTGGTCTACTTTCGAAAAACTCAGTCTTGAAAACAGTAGGCCTAATCTGGAAAACTATCCAAGACAGACACCTTTCTGTTCTCTTCCTCCTCTTTCATCTAGTACCTAACTGCACACGAACCTCTATCTGCTCCAACAAACATATAAATTCTTCTTATCTACCTACCAATGCATCGTATATTTTCAAACATTTCTAAATTTAGTTATGATTCAGCAGGAATACTATGTTACTAAATATATAATGTACATAACATATACACGTGTACATACTTTTGCCTATGTGCAACTCCTAGAAAGAATGTGAACCTAAAATGGCTAAGTTTTGTTGATATCAGAGATTCTTTGACACATTTGCTTTCCTCCTCCTGCAGGTGACAATATGTGCCGAGTAAATAATGGAGGCTGTAGTACACTTTGCTTGGCCATTCCAGGAGGCCGGGTGTGTGCTTGTGCTGATAATCAACTTTTGGATGAAAATGGGACAACTTGTACATGTAAGTTCTTTTCGTGTTACAGTCATGGTTTATTTGATTCTTTCTGAAGACTAGAAGCAGATGAAACCAAAGGAATTAAAATCGGACTTGAAAAGAGAAATTCAGATAATTACTTATATGCCATTCTTTTTAAACTGTAAATTGTTGACTGATTAATTTCTAATATACAGATGGATAATGGTTTTTCAGAGTTCACTGTCACTTACGACTTAGTAAAAAATTTAAATAAGTAAGTATATGCCACAGAAGCAAATATTTCATGAAGTTCTAAGGGAACTTTACCATGAGTGGTTGCAATTGAAAATGGATAGCTGTTGGTTAGATAGATGGTATATTTAAGCACAAAATTGTCCCAAAATTATTTTAAATGGCTTAGTAGGATCAGTTTTCCATCTTTGGTGGTGAAGAGCAAGGAAGGATGCAAAAAAGACGCATCCAAGGAATTTATATACTATCCAAATGGTGAATTACCAGGGTTGATTAATCTGAATTAAAGTCCCTTTTATTAATTTGTGCTGACACTTCTCAATTTACTGCATCTTATTATTCCAACGTGAATCTTTTGAAATTTGTTCTTCCTACCATATGGCATGTCCCTTAAGCACACTAACAGCCACCATATTATGCATGCATCAGTACTGTATAAAAGTATCTGGAATGATTTAATCTTAAATTGTATGTTAGAGTTCTCCAGAGAAAAAGAACTAATAGAATGCATAAAGAAAGAAAGAGAAAGAGATTTGTCATAAGGAATTCACTTGGGTAGTTATAAAGCCTGACAAGTCTTAAGATCTACAGGCAACAAACTGGAGATCCATGAAAGCCAATGGTATGAGTCTGGTCCAAATGTCAGCAGCCTTGAGACCCAGGTATAGCTGTGTTTCAGTTCATGTATAAGATAGGGAAAAGCCTATGTCCTAGCTCAAGGCAGATAGACAGGATAAGTTCCTTTTATCTAAGAGAGGGTCAACTTTTATGTTCTATTCAGGCCTTCAACTGGTTGAATGAGGCCCACCACATTAGGGAGAGGAATCTGCTTTACTCAGTTTACCAATTCAAATGTTAATCTAATCCAAAACACCCTCAAAGACACACCCAGAATAATGTTTGACCAAATATCTGGGCACCCCATTGTCCAGTCAAGTTGGCACATAAAATTAACCACCTTGAGCTGTTAAATAAATATTTAATGTATTTTTTCCATCAATTATAATGATGGTCTCTCAGGACGAATAAATATAATAAAAAAGACTTTGATTTACGTGTAATATTTTATTTCTTCTGAAAAAATGTGAAAAAGTATTTTTCAAAACATATTTAAAGTGTAACATTTGAGAAATATAAGAAATATTTTAAATATAAAAATTAACTTATAATGCCACTATTCAGCAATAAACTACTAAGACATTGTAATGTAGTTTCTTATAATTATATATGACTAGGGATTTTTTTACTACTAATAATAATAATCATAGGTAAGATTTATTGAATCCTCACACTTGTATGGATGCTGCATTTTGCAATAAATTTTTATGATTCTCGTTAGTCCTTAGGAAAACTATATAAGGAAGCAACTGTTACGATCTCATTTTATAATTTATTATTTATACTTTGAGGTTAATTACTTTTCAAATTTCACATATCTAGTAAATGGGACATTTGGAATTTATAATTTCATTTTGGAGAGTGAACTCTTAATTATTTTGTATTTCTGTTTCTCAGTTTTGGATCATACTACAGTATAATTAATTTATCCTTAATTTTTACTTAATATGAGGATAAGTATCTTATCATGTAATCTATTCTTTTTAAACATAATTTTTAATGACTGCCTTTCAGGCCATTTATCATCTTTTCATTTTTGAGGTTTGGGATTATTAATGATGCATTTTTATAAGTAATTGTCTGTTTCTTTACTGTTTATGATTTCCTCTGTATTTTACCATATAGTCCATGTTCAATTTGTGTTACATCTCCTTTAGGTATTTGGAATAATACCCTCAGTTGTAAATTCTATTACTATTATAATATTTTGAGCTCTATTAGAGATGAGAACTCTAGCTTTCTTTCTGCTACTCTCCTCTTCCTCAATATCACTCCTTCTTATTGTAACTTAGGATCTCTGACCCAAGAATATTATTTTGAATCATCGAAAAGTAAGTCCCTTCTTTATAAAAATACTTTTTTATGTTTATAGTTAGTTGGCTATTCAATTTTACAGATTTTACAATTTTTTTTTAGATTTTTGCAAGTTGTATTGCTTAGGTCTCAAACTTTTAGTACTCCATTGTTTATTTATAAATTTTCACACACATGTAGGATAGAGGGACTATATTGTGAAGTAAATTCTTCAAGAAGAGAATATAGAATACAATGGGCCCTTTGTATTTATGGGTTCTGTATCTGCAGATTCAATCAACAGTGGATAGAAAATATATATTTTTTTTTAATTGGGGGAAAACTACAAAACATTTACAGTACAATGTTTACAGTTGCAATTTGTAGTGAGCTGATTTCCCAAAACATATTACCACTAAAATTGACTTATCTTGTTACATTCAAAAACCTACTCTGTCAAAGTAGTCCAGAGAGTACATACATAGTGCTCCAACTGTATCTACGTACAACCAACACTCCATTTTAAGTGTACATATAGAAAATATTTTTTAAAAAGGATGGTTAAGTCTTTATTGAACATGTACATATTTTTTTCTTGTTATTATTCCCAAACAATATAGTATGATAAATTTATACATGATATTTACATTGTATTAGGTATTATAAGCAATCTAGAAAGGATTTAAAGAATATGGAAGAATATGTATAGGTTATATGTAAGTACTACACCATTCTATGCAGGAGACTTGAGCATCTGTGGATTTTGGCATCTGTTGAGGGTCCTGGGACCAATCCTGCAGATACTGAGGGATGACCGCATATATTGTTGAGTTCTTGTGTGTTCCAAATAAGTCTTTTGTACCATTATTTGTGATTTACAATTCTTCTGAGTATTCATTCTTGGCTAAACAAAATTTTCCCTCCAAATTCTAGAAGTATTTTTCAATTCTTTTCTGGACTTATGTATTTCAGAATACAAGTATATATCTTACTCTAATAGCAAGGGTTTTTTTTTTCTTTAAAAATAGAGCTTTTAAAATTGCCTATAAGTGGATTTTTATAGAAGGTAATCTTCAGAAGTATACTTTCTTTGAGTCACCAGGTGATTGTTTCCCTTTCTTTTTTCTGTGGTATTAATTTTTTAATTCCTATTTTGTTGTTTATCATAAGAAAAGAGAACTATTAAGATCCACTGTTTGCCAATAAGCAGGTATTAAGCATAGCTTTGAACAACTTAAAGTCTGTCAAGGCTGAATCTTATCTTAGTTATTGGGAGAAAAGGTATGGTTTATCCGTACACTTGCTAGTTTAATTTTTCAATTTCTACCAAGGAGTAATTTAAAATTGTTTTCCTGGCATAAAATGGAATCTTCTGCTAACCCAGTTGAATGACTGCGGTATTTTCAACAGATGGGATATACACACACACACACCCCACAAACACACACACAGTAGCCTTCATGGACTTCCACCAGATTTCATCCTGCCTTAGCTATACCCCTAGACAAAAGATTGGAGATAGCACCGAATGTATCTCCTTTTTGTTAGGTACAGACCTTGTAGTCTTTACTGCAGAAACAAAAGGTCTGTCTTCCTACCTAAAGATGGACAGGCTTATTCAAATGCTGTAACTTAGAGAGACTCCAGAATGAAAATTTAAATCTAGTCCTATTGGCCTTGCAAAAAGTCAAAATTCCCTTATGGTAGTATCAATAAAATGATCAAGAGAGCAAACTCTTAGAGATCTTGCAAGTTTTTATTTTTGTTCTTTGGCATTGTAGGAGGTTGAGACAGGGGTTGTATTCATCAGGTAGTAGTATTTGATGGCATTTTCAGCTTGAAATTTTGTAATTTGATATTTAATTTCAATTTTGTAGATTACAATTATGTGGATCATTGGCTTTCAAATTATATTTCTTATTTCCTTCATTTCTTATGCTTCATTAACAAATTATGGATTATTTTTGAGTTAATAGATAGAAATCCATGAAGTAAAATCATGTCATGATTTTTTCATTACTTTAATAAATTGTTGCTATTTACTTAAGTTTCCTATTTCCGTGTAAATTCTCATGGCTCAAAAGAAAATGAGAGATTAGTTAAGAATCAGTCATTTGTCCATTGTGAGTTCAAAGCTTGCCCACCTTTCCTATACTGCAAGGGGAATGCGGGATGACATGCTCATTGGGAAATTATACTGACCCATAGCCTCATCTCTAGTCCTTGAGCAGGAGAAACATATGACATACCAGTAGTCATTCATATGCCATATTTGGGGTATCACCAAGTCGATGGCAAATATGTCTCCTCACATTCACCTAAACCCCTTAGATTGAAAGTGTCTGTTAACTTCTTACTTACATACTTTACTGGCTATTCTACCTCATAATTAGATATTGTCTATTTGATCAAGTTTGCCCTTCACATTTATTTTAACAAGATTTATCTGTGTTTAAATGTCATAATAGGAAAAGACATATAAAGATATGCGGCTGGGTACTGCACTATTATTAGAAATGGCTCTGTCACTTTCTCCAAATCCATGAATGGGTTTAAGTATTGCTTTTCTCCAACAGTGACTACCAATGTCTCTCTATTTTGTATCTCTGACCTTTCATTCATCACTCTACCTTATGTAGCTTCTCCCTTGCCATAACAGCCAAACCAAAAAACAATAAAACATGTTCAATAGTTTCTTAGACGCCAGAGACAGATATTTTGAAAGGAGCTCTAGCTGATCACATACTCCAATAGCACTTAGAATGATTCAGACTGAAGCTTAATTATGGAAAAAAAACTAACATGAATATAAGAAGTGTTTATTTCTAAATAACTCAGGCTATCTTTGGGTATATCTGTGTAAATAAAAATTAGGGGACTTTTGCTTATAAGAAAATACTATGTGCAATATTGATTACAAAGTTGATGTTAGGAGACATGTTATCATGATTGTATATATGTGATTTTTTACCTGTTGAAAGTTAGAGGAAATTTTTCTGAGACTGTTGGTCTCTTTCTAATATCTATAATTCTTAGATGAGGTAACCCCAATGCAATAAATTGGAAAAGAAAGATTTTATCTATACTTATTACACTGAACAAGGTTAAATCAACAAAAACAAATGAGCTCTTCTTTGAGATTTTGGTGGTGTAACTATTCTACTCTATCTTCTAATATAACATGCATCTTGCGTAGGTTCCTTTAAATGTAATGGGAAAAATCAAGAACAATAAAATAGTAACTCATTTCTTGCAAAAAAAAAAACAAAAACAAAAAACTCAAAGTTTATTGTAGTAATTATTTCAGTTCCTTTTTATTTAATGGTAAAGGTTTTTCAAAGATATATTAGCCATAGTTTGCGGATGAGGAAAGTAAAGTACAGGACAACTATAAATGGAGTTCATGGTTGCAGAGTGTAAAAGTGCAAAACAAATATTGTGCCATTAACCTCTCATTCATGCTGATTCTTCTGGGCTTCTGATTTAGTTCAGGCTAGATTATAGTCATGTGAACTGGAGTCAACTTGTTAGCAGCCTCCAAGTGGAGGTTTTTACAAGTTCTTGATGATCATAAGGAAAAGAATTTCAGGACGCACCACATAAGGCAACCAAGCGACAACTTTTTTTATTGAAAATGAAAGTACACTCTCACAGGTGAGAGTGGCAGGCTCAAAAGAGAGTAGCTGCACCTGAAGCAAGTGAATTTTGTTCTTCTGAAGTCTTACTAATTGAGGGGAAGAATATTCAAGATTTAGGGGTTGGCTTTTACTAAGAATTTGGGTAGTAACTCCTAGAATTGGGTTCCTGCCCATTTTTCTTTTCTTTCTTTCTTTTTCTTTTCTTTTTTTTTTTTTTTTACTTTATATGGTTGTCTTGGAATTGTCATGGTCATTTCAAGGGTGGAGAAATTTTAGAACTGCAATATAAGTGATATCGTAATTAGCCAAAGTTCATGTAAGGTGACAGAGATAGCTGACAAGCTGGCTGAAGCTGGTTCTTGTCTGCAGTTATCAGGGCCACTAGTTAGCTTCTGCCTGAGGCTTACTTTAACACCTGCATACAATCTTCAAGCCCCTACATCCAGTCTCAGCCCTATCTCCTAATCTCCTACTCTAACAAACTGAATTAACTTTGTAGTCTAACAAGTAAAACAATGTTGCATCCTTTGTGACGTGATCTTTCTGGTTTCTGCCATCCTCTTTGAATTGACATCAAATGAACAAAAACTCATCAGCAGGTGGTTAGGCCAAAATAAACAACAAGGATTGTTTCTTAATGAACTTGCAACATAAGGCTATACCAGAAGACATGCACCCAACAGAAAAATATTGGCATGCTACATGATTGATTAAAGATGAATTCTAATACCTTACTTGGACGGAATGAAAAATGAGTGTAGACTGGACTCTTTGTCCTTATGAATCTGGTCTCTCATGGCCACATCCTCTCACAACTAGAAAAGATGTCTGGTGTAGCATAGTAAGTTGAAACTTACTGCACCTGAGAACTGTTATCAAGTAAATTTTATATTTCTTTTTACACCTTTGTGAGGAAAATCACAACATACAAAATTACTAAATGAAGACATGAATGATCCTGAAAAAGTAAATTAGGCTCCAAAAAAATTAAGTCACTATTTAAAAAAAAAACAAAACAAAAACAAAAAGCAGGATTACTTTGTCTAATGTAATGAAATAGTAATTTTTCAAATGCTTCTTTAGTGGCCTGAAAGAAAAGACAGAACTTTACAATGTGCCTTACTCACAGGAGATCAACTAGAACATTGCAAAAATATTGGTTATCCAAGGGATAGCATTGCGCCATTATGTGTCAGTGGCACTCCGTACCTTTATCATCTTCTGAAACACCAGATATATTCCTCTGTCAGAAACAGTCCTTCACTATGCTGAGCCGTTTATCTGCTCAGTTGTGACAAGCCTTGTGTTCTAGGATATATGCAATCTAATGTGTAGTAAAAAGTTTAAGGCAGTAAAAAGTTTAGAAGCTCTATCCAGATGAATATTTATGGCCTTCTGTGCAAAGGAACTCACAGAAGATTATGTACCACTTAGGTTGGCTGCTCAGAAGACCATTCTACCTAATGAAAGGTCATCCTGCTGTGATCTAAAGGAGAAAAATCAAAACCCACAGCAGCATCTTTCACACTGTCTTCTTGTGTAGGTGAACTTATATAAATGAATCCAACAAACAACATCCTCAAGTCATTCAAATTTTCTTTTTGGTTCTTCTGTCTCCCTGCTCAAATAAAGAGGTAATAAGAGATTCTGTAATCTCAAAATGAAGACACACAAAAAAGTAGTTAAAACAATAAATATATCATAATGTTAGACATGAAGGAAAAACAACAAGAAGGTTTTATTTTAATTTTTGCACTCAGACTAATGCTGCTATAACTGAGTTACCATAATTTTGATAAAGTTAACAGCAAAATATCAATTGAGGGAGGATATTTGTTAAGAATAGATCACTACAATGAGTTTGAAAAGAGGAAAAGCAAAGTTAAAACCACAGACACTCATTCATGCACACAACAGCTTATTAAACTAAGGTCAGGAATATGTATTAAGTCCAATTGCTGAGCTGAGATGCAAATCTGAGATGATTTAAAAATGAAATAAAATACAACAAAACAGTTTATTCATGAGATTTCTCCTTCACTTCATTATGACCTGGATGTTAGCTCTAGCAGTCATTCTTATAGTTTTTACCAAATAAAAATAATTCTAGAATACATATTTCCCTTTTTAGTACCTTGCAGAGTCATGCACAGGTCTTTTGATTTCATTGCTCTAATAGCAGGTACCACAGGATGTTTAACAACTAGCAAGTCCATGTCAAGCATGTCATGATTCATGTTATTTTATTCTATTATTTTTTTTGTAGAGACAGGATCTCACTATGTTGTCCAGACTAGTCTTGAAATCCTGGGCTCAAGCAATCCTCCCACCTTGGCCTCCATAAGTGCTGAGATTACAGGCATGAGCCACCACACCAGGCCTGTTATTTTATTTTTGAATCTGGCTATATTAAAGAATTACTTATTACTTTCTCAATTTCTTATTGATGAAGTCATGTTGTAAAATTTTTACTAGAAGTTGTCTTGGTAGTAGAATTACAGGTTTTGTATTAGTTTTCAAATTCATAGTTCAAATATAACTCCAAAGCAAAGCGTGCAATTCCAGAAGTAGATAATATACTAAAAGCAATTTATAGCTGTGCTCAAACACCCAAGTGCTATACAGATTCAATCACATTAAGCATTGGAACAAAGTGGTATACATCAAGCTTTAGCTATATATTTAGTTTTTCAAGTTTGGAGGATAGCTTTCTCTCCTTTCTATCTCTATATATCTTTTTCCCTTAAACTAATTTCATCCATGTTTTGGGGTGATGAGAGAAGAGAATTAGCTGATGAACCAGTTGAAATGAGATTGTTTTCCTGAAGGATGTATACTGTCCCCAGAGATAGAATCT
This sequence comes from Lepilemur ruficaudatus, assembly GCA_963574885.1. Classification (NCBI taxonomy): domain Eukaryota; kingdom Metazoa; phylum Chordata; class Mammalia; order Primates; family Lepilemuridae; genus Lepilemur; species Lepilemur ruficaudatus. The sequence continues at coordinate 27,354 of CAUYRT010064576.1, forward strand.
CTCACTACAATAACAGCGATCTTTCTGTTAATTCCAGTAAGTCAGGCAACAAATAATTTTGAGCATAAACTCTACATCCAGTTTTGTTCTAGGTATTGTTTTTTTCCACATGTGACATTGTCCTTTCTACATTGAAGAAACTCTTTTAGTGGAGACATCAGATTTGTGAGAAGTAATTACAAAATAAATCCTTTATAGAGATTTTTGCGAAGTATACAAAGAATATTAATCTTAATATTTAGAGGAGCTATTTCCTCTCTTATGTGATGCTAAATATACTTGCTTCATCATCTTGGAAAGTCTTACAAAAGTTGGTAGATTGCCGATTAGCTGGAGTGCTGTGATAGATGACTTTGCCATTCAGTTCCACCTTGTTAGGTCAGTGCTGGGGAAAAGATCATGCATTTTGAACTTCTAAGATGCCGTTTTGTCCAGATTATCACATATCACATTAAATGTTTCCCTGATAATGAACATTTTTAACTCAAAAGTAACCTGACATCTCTCATCAGGAATCCTGAACAAACTTGATAGTTATCATTGATAATGTAGTTTCTTTGTGATATAACTACTGATTACATCTGGAAGGATCGCATTGGGGCTAGAATTGAGTAGTGATGCCCCTTATTCCCCAGGAGACTTTGGAAATCAGAACTCGTAATCTAAAAAATAAACAAAAATGACAAAAAACAAAAACAAAACCCAAAACCTTTACTATTATGTTAAGAATGATGATGAAGGATCTGAGGTCCCTGGCTGAAAGTTCACATGATAGCCTGCCAGAGATTCATGGATTCTTACAGAAGATACAAAGTTCCTGGAACAGGCACAAAGGATTTTATCACTCATGGCACAGCAGGTGGCATGATTTTCAATGTTTACGTTGCTTCTTCTTGACCCACAACCCAATTCATATGGAGGCAATGCTGCAAATGTGTCTGTATCACAACTAAAGAACCCTGAGCTTAGGAAACCCCCTATCTTTTTATTTGTTTGTTTTCTTTTATTTCTTTTTTTCCCCTTGATCACCTTTGTCAGGCAGAAACCCCCAATCGTTTAAGGTGTCTGCTAGAAATCTTCCCAGCATGTGCCCTAGAGGGAGACATTATGTTTTTTATCCTGGTCAAAGAAACACCAAAAAACAAACGAACAAAAAAACCCAAAAAACCTGTTTTCTACCCTAGAAGGAGGCACTACCTCTATCTTTCAAGGCTGTTTAGCTGTATAAACATCCTTGGAAAAATGAGTCTAGAGCAAAAGCTGATAAAAGATACGAAAAAATGCCATGGAGAAATGCTTCCCATCTAACATTTACAGGGCTTAGAAGAACTGCAGAAAAAAATTTAAAAGTCTACAACGTTTATATATGTTCATTATATCTGTTATAGGAGCAGGCAATGGCTAACTGCTATTACCAGTGATATTGATATACATTAATAACATTGATACAGACCAATATCAGAAGCACAAAATATGAAAAGATGAAATTTTCTCCGTAGGTTAACTCTACCGGTTTTAAAGTAATTATGCATAACCTGTTAAGGAAAATGAAAATGAAACATTAGGCACTGTTTTCATATTATTTTGAAAATTGCTATCTTTGTTAATGCAAGATCCTTTAAAAATTACTGACTATGCATTTATATTTGAATCCATATTTAAAACTGGTTTGGACATTCTGTGTATCTGCATTGATTACGTAATGGACTACATATAACTTGAAAAACATTTAAAATCTAAGTAGGTTAAAATTAGCTTAATTTGATTATTTTAATGAATGTTTGGTTTAATAATATCAGTTGTCTCAGGTAGTTGGCCTTTCCCTGAAAGTCTTGCTGTTCTTTAATGTAGATATAATTATTCAGAAGCAGCTATAATTTCCTTTTTGTATACAGATACGAATTGTTCCTTAAAACTGGATTGACATACTTGCTCAAATGACCATGTGAAGGCCAAGCTTTTTAAATTAATGGGACTATTGTTAGATTAGAACCAAAGATTTCTTGTGTTTCATAATTCTTAAGGCTACAAAACAATAGAATTTCCTTACTATTAATATTTCTTTGAGGTCAACTTAGAGAGACTACAGAAAATCTTAAAGCTGAACTTTAAATTGAGGAGGAAGCTCAATTTAAGTCAGTCAATTTACATCTTAAGTCAGGTTCCTTGTGTGACTGCATTTTTTTTTTAATCTGATAGACTATTGACTATTAGGCTTAATAATTATAAAGTTGAAATTAATCAAACTACTCTTCACTAAGTGCCTAGCTATAGGTTGGGCAATGTATGGATTCTAAAGAAGAAAAAAATACCATCCTCTAAGATCTCAGAGTCTGAGTAAACTTGAAACTCAAAATAAGAAATATTTGCTCGTTATCTGTAGTCAATTCTGGAGATTTTGAGAGAAAAGTTTGATCCTAGAGACAGTCAGACATATCCCAGAGTGCACTTCTACTTTGTTTTGATTTCCATCCTCACTCCCAGTTGCTGTTGTAAAAGGCATCTTAGGTTTGAACAGGAGACCAAATGATCTCTTCTCACATACACACATGATTTCTTACTTTCAAATGATCTTAGAGAAATGGCATTATAGAGAAATTGCTGCTTCAGTGTTTTTTTACTGAGAACGATTAAACAGGGAGGAAATATTGCTGTCAGCCCATGTATCTGGTGTTGGCTTAACTGAGAGGGACCAAAGAAACAGGTTTACCTTTGTTCTGATTGAATATTTCATTCACCATAGTGATTCTTTGGGGCCTTAAATAAAAGTCTAGATCTACTTACTGTGGTAGCTTTTATTTTCCAGCCCCACAAACCCGCATGCCTCGTGCCTTACTGCCTGACTCTCTCTGGAGCAGGCATAGCTCCAAAGTCATGTTCCCTCTTCCATTCTTTGCTGTAGGGAAGAAACAAAGATTCAAGGAGTGCTATGCAAATGGTTCTAGAAATGTCACACATGTTCTTTTTGATATCACTTATTATTGGAATGTACAGACATTTTATGACAGTTCTTCAGCCCAAACCACTTATCCAAAGTAAAATTTAAAGCCATTAGAACAGGAAGGGAAGGATTATCTTTTGTTTCTCCTAGCAATAAACCGGCTTGAGATAATTCAAGGTCTTTTAGAGTCCATGGAAAAAAATCATTTAATTTAACCATTGTCACATATTCTTTTCTCTTTTTAGACTCTAATCTACTCAAAGAGAACAGAGGAATAGTAACACATTCAATTTGTAAATAAATCCTGCTTAACTGAATTCCTAACATTTGATTAGAAAACATGGAATATATGAAGAAAAAACACTCCATAAAATCCTGATACATAAAGACATAGTTTTGAATGACATATTTTATAAAACCCTTAATTAGACCATAATTTTTCTCCCTTTTGCAGAACAGCATAGTAAATATAGCCATCAAAGATGTGTGTGGTATTGCATTGTCTTTTCACTTTGATTAATTCTTGGTATACTTAAATATAAGATGAAGGTAGTGAAAGTTTTTGCCATACCTACCTCATAGGTTATAATAATGATCAGCTAAGATTATGAATGAAAGCCCTTTGAAAGGCAAAACTACAAACTACAAATGAAAAGTGATATTGTATTATTGTTGTTGATGTCGTTATTTGGGTGACAGTTGTTTAAAATAAATCTTTCAAAATCTTAGTTGTTAAAGTCAAATAAAACATAGAGACAAATCTCTATGCTTAAAATGTTTTACTTGGGAAGTAATAATTATAATCCAGGTTATACACAGAGACCAATGCTCTTTGGTATATTCAAAGGACAAAGAGGAGGTTGGAGGTTTTATAAAAAGGAGAAATGTGTATTGCTTTGCCACAAAGTTTATTGGCACTAGTTAGGTTTTGGGGAGCTGGCAAACGGATTGGTGAGTGACGATGGTGGGTGAAACTAGCCTTTGAGTCGTGGCAGAGTGTTTCAATAGCTATTGGATAAAATTTTTTTCAGGTTACAACAAGCAGTTTCAGCAGCCAAACGTGCAGATAATTACATTCTCAAGGCAAGTTATGTGCCCTGAATGCTTTTACCCCGTCCTTTCAAATCTGTTTTAGTTGAGTATGACAACAGTGACCCAATTTATATAATCACTTTTCACACAGTAGAATAATTATTGTCAAAAAAACTTAAAATTTTCTCATTCTCAGAAGTGACTGTCAATACAATGTTGTTTTGGTATTTTCCATAAAGTGAAATAAGACAAGATTTTGTTATTATAACAAAATTTACTTATTTATCTTTTTTTATGTTAGATCATATTAAACTTTATTTAACATTATGAAAACTATTTTGTAAGTTTTATGTGGGTATCCTATTTTTAGATTTAAAGTATGCTAAGCTTTGGGAAATTATACTTTTTATTGTATATACTTACGGTGTACCACATGATGTTTTGATATACATAGTGAAATGGTTACTATAGTCAAGCAAATGAAAATATCCATCATCTCTTATAATTACCATTTCATGTGTGTGGTAAGAACACCTAAAATCTACTCTCAGCAAACTTCCAGTATATAATAGAATATTATAACTATAATCCTTATGTTGTATCTCAGATTTGCAGATTTATTCTTCCTACTTATCTGCAACTTTGTGCCTTTGGCCAACATCTCCTTTTTTTCCTCTCTACACTGCTTTATTTTCTATATATTTGACTTAGAAATATATCCTCATATGTAATGGAATATTATTCAGCCTTTAAACAACAAAAAACGGAAATTTTGTCATTTTCACAACTTGGATGAACATGGATGACATTATGCTCAGTGAGATAAGCCAAAGATACATACTGCGTGATCTCACTTGTATGTGGAATCTAAAACAAACAAACAAAACTCCACAAAATTTTCTTTTGATGAACTGAATAAGCTAGCATTGTTCGTATACATTGGATTTTTTTTTGTTTTTTAATTCTAGTTAATCCTGGCGAAGTATTACCTCACATATGTAAAGCTGGAGAATTTCGCTGCAAAAACAGACACTGTATCCAAGCTCGGTGGAAATGTGATGGTGATGATGACTGCCTAGACGGGAGTGATGAGGATTCCGTAAATTGCTGTATGTTCTCCTTCAAGTAAACTTAAGACTATTTTCCTGAGTCTTTGTGTGAATTATCAAAGCAGTTTGTCAAAATCTGAAAATATTTTTGATGCAAATAGGACTTAAGTTTTATTTCTCAGTCGTCCTTTTGCAAAAGATTCGACCATAGATTGCCTCCTTTGCAAAGTTTTAAAGCACTGGTTTTCACATCCTTTCTTACACTTCACATTATCATTTTAGTTGCTTCAAAAATCTTCTCTTTTCTATTGTATGGTGTCAGCACCACCACACCACTCTCAGAGGTTGTTATAGGGGACCCTTTTGAATTTTTTAATTTAAAGATGTAAAAAATTAATTTAAACCCCCTCAAGATAGAATTATTTGTACAGAAGGTCACGATCCACTCCACTGCTCCTTGGCATCAGAGCCTTGAAGAAGATCCAAGGAAACAGACATGGGTCTGGAACATGTCATTACCTAGCTTCACTGGCGCAGTCCATGGTAGGAAACACATATGGGGCACTCAGAGAGAAATAAAAGGCTTGATTCTCCCCACCCCCTTTGGCTTCTGTGTAGCTATTTATCATCTGCTGGAATAAGAATAGATTTATATTTCTAGTAAGGATAAGGAAATTTCTCACATACATGTTAGGGAAATATTTGGGAGAATATTTGGGAAGTATTTGGGAAGTACATTACATAATATTTTGAGAATATATTTGATTAAAGTCACTATCTGAATTGCTTTAAATGATACAAAATATTTTTATATAAAGAAAGATATGTTGGACCAATGTACCTTTGGATTTGACCTAGGTACATTGTTTTAAAAAGAAAATTTTTTTTTAATTAATGATATTTTTTAAATTAAAGTGAACTAATTGAGAGTCCTCCATTTCCTATTTTTTTTTAATTAAGAATATAAAAATGAAGTTTTAAAGATCTTTTGTTAAGAACTTACAAAATTGGTCTGGGTATCTATATTATGCAACCATTTGTGCTTTGGGATAAAATCCCAAGAATATGGACTTTTAAAAATATTTTCAAATTATATATTAAAATATAATACATAAATTATAATTAATGAATAAATACACCATTACTTTTTCCTGATTTCCAAACATTGGCCTTGACTTCAACATTATGTACTTCTTATATTCAACCTCACTAATATCTATCCTGTAAAATGTGAATACACAAATAAAATCTTAAGTACTAAATTGACACAATTAGCCAAAAGTTACCAAACAAGAAGAGCATTTCATCTGGGGAGTAAAGAATGTTTTGTTCCTACTTTTTTCACATAAATGATGTATTATTTAATGATTAATTTAATTACCTCACTCCTTCTAATTCACAATCAACACCATTATTTACGGTTTTAGTGAATACTCCCTACATACCAGCTTCCTCTGTAGTTGCAGGAATCCAATGCCTGAGCAGAGCACAAATATTTCATCCAATATTTATGTATTAGTTCTTTAGGTTCCTGCTTTCATTTGTGTGACTTGTCTTTTCTATCAACTTAAGAAAACTCATCTTCTCTATGGGTGTAAGATGCATTGCATTTGTGCTGTTAATTATGTTAAAGTTCATTTTCCATTTCGTCCCCCAAGCCATGAGTTTTTGCTAGTCTTCTATTGCACTTATAACTCATACTCAATCTATCAATAAATTCTATTTTTTTACTTCCTAAGTAATTATTTTTTTATCTTTACTTCCTCTCAATTTTCGTTGGCTAAATTAGGCTCTCAGATTAACTTAAGTGCCTTTCTATTATTCCCACCACTATTCCTCCTTTAACTAAAGCCCACTTTCCACACTGTTTTCAGAATGGCAATTATCAAATAAATCAATTCTTGTTATTTCAATAACTGCATAACAACCAAAAGGGATAAATCTATTGGCTCATATATAAGGTAATTCCTGTTCTGTCTCATATTTACATTTCTAACCATTAGTCTGTCATGCATCCGCTTACCCTTTTGTCCGTATGCAATTGAACTACAAGTAGATCTCTAAAACATGTCACTCCGTTTTTCTCCTCTGTGACACTGCACTGACTGTTCCTGGTCTAAGGAATTCAACACAGTTTACCACTACCTCCTTAGGAAAGGTCTTTTTTGATCACCAAAAAATCTCCTCAATATAACCCTGTTGGAGTTAAGCATTCATCTTTTGTACATTTTTTTATTATAGTAATTGTCAAACCATATTGCAATTATATGCTTGCTTATTTGGAGCATATACTATATGAATGTCTTCATGAGAAGATGCCTTATGCTGTAACATCTTTGCAGTCTTAGAGTCTAGCACTACCCCTGACACTTGGATGAATGAATGATTAAATCAGTGAGGCAATAAACAGCTCAACATCTCTGGCCAGCTTCCAGCAGTATGGTGTCTTCTGTTAGCATTGCAATGATTATATTTCTGGTGCCACATAGTTAATATTCCAATGCTACATAAGTAATTTCAGAGAATTATTTTTGATTTTAGACACTCATAGCCTACGACCTTGAATTTTGTTACCATTCTACTTCTATCCTTCAGTGTTTCAACTCCAAACCAAAAGATTACATTTGAATTTCCTTTTACTTCATTGATGAACATCACAAAAGTCCTTGATAAGCCTTACTGAAATAAATATGCATAATCTTGGTACTTTAAAATGTTGGCCCTCTAATATATTGCATGACTTTTATTTCTCTGGGCAGCTATTTCTGCTAAAGTCCCTGAAATAAGTAGAAAATGTAAATTATGCTCAAATGCTAGAGAATGTAAAGCCTTTCCCCCAATTTGTTTTTTTTTTTTTACTACACATAAATAAAAACTTTCCAAAAAGTGATAAAACCACTTTATCACCAGAATTATTTTAAAGAAAAAAGTGTTTGTAGAAACTGACTGGAAATGCACACATTTGCTATGCAGCAGCATGATAAAATGACAATTTCTCAACTTCTCAGTAAAACTAATACCAAAATTCATTCTTATCGTATAGAAGTGCTACCACTGGGCATAAAGAAAATTACTTTTAAAAGAATGTTGAAATTGTGAAACAAATACCAAAGAGCATGCCAATTCAGTTAGGAATTTAGCCTCCAGAATGCAGGAAAAATAATCAGAAGGTTAACATTAAGATGGCCCCCCTGTTGTGCTTAGATATTGGAGGTTTAATCCTTAGCTGTGCACAGCTTCCCATATGAGGATTGCCTCCTCTTCAGTATTATTTGTGGTTAGATGTTTATTTGTTTGTACTAGGGAAGGAAACCAATGATGATCTTTTTTGTTATTAAAATTATACAGGATCTCATATCTAGCTTCAACTCTAGGTCACAAGTAATGTGCTTTTCTTTTCTGGGTTTTTCTTCTGTTTCCAAGAAACATTGGTCAAAGCAGAATAACAGCTTATTTGATATGTTAAGAAATATTTGAGTGGTTGTGTGGTTTAAAAAATAAGTATTCCCAATATATATATAACTAAATTATTTGTGATACATACTTGTTATGTTTAACATTAAAATTTGAGGTTAATTTTAAATGTTTTTGAAAAATATTTTGAAACTGAGTCACCAGTTGTGATAAGGGATGGGAAAACAAAGAATGATATAGTTGGTTTTAGTGGAGACATGAAAAATGAGTACATTTTCTTTTATTTGAGATTTAATTACTTGATGTTTTCTATAAAAATGTTATATTTTACCAAAGCCTAGAATACTAATATTTTCTATAAAACATGACAATGAATGACAGAAGCTATGGCATTTTTTTATACTGTAAGTACTGTAACTTTTGTGTAACTATAATTCAAAATATGCATAATTTTATCCAATTTTAAATAATTAAACTTACTTTCCCTTCCATCTCAGTCAATCATAGTTGTCCTGATGATCAGTTTAAATGCCAGAGTAATCGCTGCATCCCCAAGAGATGGCTTTGTGACGGAGCTAATGATTGTGGGAGTAATGAAGATGAATCCAATCAAACTTGCACAGGTAAAGGTTTGCTTGGATATATACACAAATCACCTCCAAAGTTTGTTTCCATAAAAATGCAGGTCAATGCTTTGAACTAAGCTGAACTTTCCTAGTGCTGATGATCTGATTATTGCTATAGTAAATGAATTCAGAGTTTGATGCCACAAAGGCTAGAATACAAATTATCTTTTACTTAATCCTTGGGCACGACTCTGCTTTCCAAACTAATTTGGCACTTCATCTATCCATATGGGTTGACTGTCAACACACTACTTGTACAAGACTTGCCCTTGCTAAATCTTACTTGGCAGTGGAGGTTGAGTTTTGTTAGCATGCTGTGATATAGGTCATCTCACAAGGGAGGACTATTTATTTTTACCTTAAAAAATAATTTATAAACTTATTTAGTCTACTATGAAATACCTCTGTGAATAGTTTTCTGTTTATGGTGCATTATTTATATGATGTAGGTTTTTTTTTTCTTTTCTTTTCCATGAAATCCCAAGACCATTAGCCTATTTATATTTCCATATAATCTATCCCATTGTAATAAATCTTTGAGTCCCTAGCCAGATTCCATTGAATGGAAATATACAGCTTGTGGTACAGGTTACAGCAGAATGCCAGAAAGGTCATTATTAGTCAGATAAATGTTTAAAAATGATACTGACTAGCAGCAGCCTAGTGCTTCTCTTTAAATGATGAAAAAAGTAGTACATTTGATGACTCATGTTGATATAATCAGTAAAAACTGATTTTTTAAAAAACATTACACACAACAATATCAAAACATATCAACCACAACACCACCTCTTTCTTTCTTTATCAAGGCAAACCTTACTAAATAAAAATTATTATTATAAAGGATTAGTGAATACTATAGAGAAACATATAAAGAAAACACTCAGAGGTTGAGAAGATTGGTTTCTACTGTTGGTTTTGCCACTTAGAAAGACTTATACTTCTCTGCACCTCAATTTCCTCATATATTTGTTTCAGCATAGTAAGAGTATGAATTAACTAGAAATTATTTCCAAAGACTGTTTTAATACATAAAAAACAGCAATGGCAAGAGCAGAAGAGTTATCATTCCGTAATCCTCACCTGTATCTTATATTCAGCTTTTTCCATAGTGATATATTTGCTGAGGATCCATGGACCAGTTATTCTGCTGTCCCTTGATTAAAAACCTCATCTAATACTTTAGAGTAATTGAATTTGTTATAAGATTTTTTTGTGTGTGCGTATCTCACAAAGTTGTTTTACGAAAGACTTTCTAAGAGAAAGGAACCTCTAGAGACCATCTGGTCATAGGTGTGGCCTTCAGGGCCATTATTTTATAGTTGGGGAATGAAAGAGGGGACTTGCCTAAGCTCAGATCATTAGTAAGATTCTAGTATAGGAGAATCTCAACCCATGAGTTTTGTCTCCAGGGCTATTATGCTCTTTATGCCAAACCACATGATCCTGCATATTGGTCAGAATTTAAGTTATGGTCTATTTAACTTTACTCAAGCTGCTCCTGCAATATCACTGTAATTTATAATGAAGCATTTTTTAAGCCAGTCCAATTATTATTCTTTTAAGGTTAAGGTTCAATTCCAAGATTATGCTTCATTATATCCTAAACAAACAGATCTGCTTTCACCTTAAAATAGAAGGTGAAAAAAAGAGAGAGAGAGAGAGAGAAGGCATTGCTGATTTGATTCATAATACTATGTCTTCATTTCTACTAGATTTTTAAAATATGCTTACATGATTTTTAAAGAAGCAGTTGTGATTGGCCAAGTACTTATAGTAGTAAAAGTGGAAATGATTATGTATAAGAACAAATAAAACAATCTTAATTAGTAAGATATCTAAGATACTCAAGTACTGTAGTCCATTAGGCAATAAAACATAGCTTGCTCAAATGCTACTTTAAGTGATGCCAGCTGAAGTTTGCCACTCAGTATTAGATCTTTTTGTCAATATACTTGTGACAGATATTATGGCCACAGGACACCTTAAGAACTTGAAGAAAAGAAGAAAGAGAAAAATAAATATGCTTTTTAGCTTTGAAAACTATGAAGTGTGTGGTCATGTAACAATGTATTCCCATTTCATTTTACAAAAATATATAAATAGGTCACATAGCTTATCATACCAGAAAAAAAATGTTAAATTCATATAGACTATTTCCCTAGCTGGATCATTTCTATCCATTTCTAAATATAGGTGTATACATGGACATATATCTTAGATAAAAAGACTTTCCAATGGAGAGTCATTTTATAATTGAATCCACTGTCCTGTAACCGTTATCACTGTGACCATTTTATATCTAAAAAAAAACAAGCAAAAAAAAATTCTTTCCCACAAGAAGCCAATTTCCTATTTAATTCCTTTGGGATTTCTCTCTCATGAATTTATTGGTTAATTATTTACCAAGGCACTGCTGAAAGAATGAGGAAAAATATGCAGTATCTTTCTTTAAGAAGCTTAAGAGTGAGAAAAAGATATGTAAACAGCCTATTCCAAAGCAATATTCCAAGTACTAAATTTAATCACATAGGACCATACAAGAAGAGAATGGAATTTAATCTTTAGTTATCTGGGAAGACTTATTTAAGGAGGCAATGTTCAATCTAAGCCTTATAAAAAGCTTAAGCAAAATTCCTTTCTATTAGATCCAAGCAAAGAAATAAACAGTGGTATAGTAATTGCTGGGGACTTCAACACCCCAATGACAGAGCTGGACAGATCGTTGAAACAGATAATCAATAAAGAAACACTGAATTTAAATCAGACTCTACAATAAGTAGACCTAACAGACATTTGCAGAACATTTTACTCAAAAACTACTGAATATATACTCTTCTCATCAGTATATGTGACATTATTCAAGACTGTACATATCTTAGGCCACAAAATGTCTCAGCAAATACAAAACAAAATTGAAATCATACTATGCATCCTCACAGACCACAGTGGAGTAAAACTAGAAATCAGTTCCAAGAGAAACACTCAAATAAATACAAAGTCATGGGAATTAAACAACCTACTGCTGAATGATCCTTGGGTTCATGAGGAAATTAAGATGCAAATAAAAAGATTTCTTGAACTGAACAAGAAAGGGACACAAACTATCAAAATCTATATAGTAAAAGCAGTATAGAAAAAGCAGTCCTAAGGGGAAAGTTCAGTAAAAGCAGTCCTAAGGGGAAAGTTCATAGCCTTAAATGCCTACATCAAAAAGACAGAAAAATCACAAATTAACACCTAATCTTACATCTCAAGGAACTAGACAAAGAAAACCAAACCAAACCCAAGCAGGCAGAAGATATAACAAAAATCAAAGCAGAACTCAATGAAATGGAAACCAAAGAAACAATACAACAGATCAACAAAATAAAAAGTTGGTTCTTTGAAAAGATAAACAAAATTGATAGATCACTAACCAGATTAACCCAAAAAAGAGAGAAAGAATTCAAATAAGCTCAATCAGAAATGAAAAAGGAGACAATACAACTGATACCATAGAAATACAAAATATCATGTGGTTTTTGAATACCACAAAAACTTCTATGCACACAAACTAGAAAACGTGGAGGAAATAGATAAAGTCCTGGTAACACACAACCTCTCAACTCTGAATCAGGAATTAATTTAAATCTTACACAGACCAAAAATGAGCAGAAAGATTGAAGCAGTAATAAAAAATAATAATAATAATAATAATCTCCAAACAACAACAAAAAAAGCCCCAGACCAGATAGATTCACAGAGGAATTTTACCAGACCTACAAAGAGGAACTGGTACGTAAACTGCAGAAATTATTCCATAATGTTAAGAAGCAAAGAATTCTCCCTCATTCATTCTATGAAATCAGTATCACCTGGAAAGCAAAGGCAGGAAGGGACACAACAAAAAAAAGAAAATTATAGACCAATGTCCAGTATGAACATAGATACAGAAATCCTCAACAATATACTAGCAAAGCTAATTCAACAGCACCTCAAACAGATAATTCAGTATGTCAAGTGGGTTTCATCCCAGGGATGCAAGGGTGGTTTAACATATACAAATCAATAGACATGATTCACCATATAAACAGAAGTGAAAACCAAGACCAAATGATCATCACAATAGATGTGGGAAAAGCATTCCCTATAACCCAGCACCCCTTCATGATAAAAACTTTCAACAAACTAGGCTTATAAGGAGCATACCTCAACCTTATAAAAGCCTTGTATGACAGACCCACAGCCAACATCATACTGAATGGGGAAAAATTCCCCTAAGAAATGGAATAAAACAAGGGTGCCCAGTGTCACTGTGTCTATTCAACATAGTACTGGATTCCTAGTCAGAACAATAAGGCAAGAGAAAGAAAAAAAGGGTATTCATATCAGGAAAGAGGAGGTCAAACTATCTATGTTCACTGACAATATGATCATGTATCTAGAAAAACCTGAAGACTCCACCAAAAAACTCTAAGAATTGATAAATACATTCATCAAAGTCTCAGGCTACAAAATTAATGTATACAAAGCAGTAATATTTCTATGTATTAATAACAGTCAAGGTGGGAGTCTAATCACGGACTCAATACCACTCACAATAGCAGCAATGAAAACAAAATATCAAGGAACAAATTACCTAAAAAGATGAAAGATCTCTAACAATGAGAAATGCAAAACACTGATGAAAGAAATTGCAGATGACACAAACAAGTGGAAATAACATCCCACGCTCATGGATTGGTAGAATCAACATCATTAAAATGTCCATATTGCCCAAAGTGATTTATAGATTTAATGCAATCCCCATCAAAATACCAATGCCATATTCCATAGATCTAGAAAAAATAATTCTATTCTTCATTTGGAACCAAAATATATCCTGAATAGCTAAAGCAATCTGAAGCAAAAAGAACAAATCCAGAGACATCACATTACCTGACTTCAAATTATACTACATGGCTATATATAGTAGCCAAAACAAGATGGCATTGGTATAAAGGTAGAGACCTAGACCAAATGCAATAAAATAGAGAATCCAGAAAGACAATCATTTACCTACAACCAGCTGATCTTCAACAAAACAGACAACACAATACACTGGGGAAAAGAAGTCCTAGTCAATAAATGGTGCGGCAAAAAGTGGATATACCATGTGCAGAAGAATGAAACAGGACCTTTATCTCTTGCCATACACAAAAATGTATTCAAGGTAGATGAAAGACTTAAATGTAAGGCATGAAACTGTAAAAATGCTGGAAGACAACATAGGAAAAACTCTTCTAAACATTAGCCTAGGCAAAAGATTTATGACTAAGACACCAAAGGCAATTGCAACAACAACAAAAATAAATAAATGAGACTTAATTAAACTAAAATGCCTATGCACAGCAAAGGAAATAGTCAGCAGACTGAATAGACAACCTACAGAATAGGAGAAAATATTCACCAACTATACATCCAACAAAGGGCTGATATTTAGAGTCTACAGAGAAGTCAAACAAATCACCAAGAAAAAAATGAACCCCATTACAAAGGGAGCAAAAAACCTGAAGAGCAGTTTTTCAAAAGAAGACAGGGAAATGGCCAATAAACATATGAAAACATACTGAACATCACTAATTATCAGGGAAATGCAAATTAAAGCCACAATAAAATACCACCTTATCCCTGTCAGAATGACCATTATTTAAAAACAAAACACACAAAAAAATAGATGCTGGTATTCATACAAAGGAAAAGGAACATTTATATACTTTTGGTGGTACTGCAAATTAGTACAATTTTTCCTCTATGACAATCAGTATGGAGATTCCTCAAATAAATAAATGTTGACTTACAATTCAATCCAGTAATCCGACTACTCGGTGTCTACCCAATGGAAAAGAAGTCGTTTTATCAAAAAGTCACCTGCATTTGAATGTTTATTGTAGTAAAATTCATAATTACAAAGATATGGAATCAACCTTAGTGTCCATCAATTCATGAGTGGATTAAGAAAATATGGTATATATACCATAGAGTAATCTTCAGCCACAAAAAGGAATGAAATCATGTCTCTTGCAGTAACTTGATGGAACTAGAGAACATTATCCTAAGTGAAATATCTCAGGAATGAAAAAACAAACACCACATGTACTCTCTAATAATTGAAAGCTAAATCATGGGCACACACAGCACAAGGAGATGTAAAGGACATTGTAATCTGAGAAGGGTAGAGTGGGAAGTGAAGGTTAAAAACTTATTTATTGGAAACAGTGAATATTCCTCTGGTGGCAGGCACACTGAAAGTCCTGATAAGCATTATACAATGTTTCCATGTAACAAAAACTTCTGTATCCCCTTAATATTTTGAAATTTTAAAAAGTGAGAAAAATTCCTAAGTAACGATTCAAGCCATTTAATTAGGAACAATAAAATAATCTGATAAAAACTATGCATTAGCAATATTGTGGGGAAAAGGAACTGTCACACATTCTTGGTGTGTATATAAATTCATTTTCTAAATTGGAAAGCAATTTAGCCAATCCAACAAATGTGAAGACATGCATACCTTAACTCTGTAATTAAATTTCTAGGCTTATATTCTAATATCTGTGCACAAGGCAACATGAATAAAAATGATCATTGCCCTATTGCTTGTAATAGGGAAAAAAATTGAAACAACTCAAATGTCCATTAACAGGGAAATTTATAGGTATACTGTGGTCTATTCACATAATAGAATGCTATTCATAATTAAAATAAGTGAATTAGAACTCAAGTATCACCAAAAAAAGAATTTAAAAAAAATTAAACAAAAAGCTGAGATGTAGAACATAAACAACATTATTTATATGAAGTATAAAAATGTAAAATAATTATATAGAGTTCTTATGAATTCATAACTGCATAGGAATAATATTAGGAATATGTCTGGAAATTAAAAAAATGAAAACAAATTTAGGACTATGGTTGCCTCTGTAAAGATAGGGAGGGAAATGTGATTGGAAAGGATTACATAGGGAACTTCAAATGTAACCATAATGAATTTTTTATAAATTAAATAAAAAACAAAATCTGTAGCAAATAAAGAAAAAAATACTATTTGATATAGTTATATGATAGTAAACAAGTATTAACAATATTGTTCCCTATGTCTTTGTAGGTGATAGAAGTATTTTATTGGGGAAAAAAATGAAAAAAATGACCCACATAGATTGTCCAGGGTGGGGTGAAGTGACTAATAGGAGAGAGAGTTGGAGAATTTGCCTGAAGAGGAAGCAGCACATACACAGAGGGCCAGAGCAAGTTGACACAGTTGGGGGCTCGGTAACCATTCTCTCTCAACATCTAAAATATCTTCTTATGAGGGAGACCCAGAGGCCAAACATGAAAAGTAGTTAGATTTGAAATTCCTTTTCCTCATAATAACCATGATAATTTTTAGATTCAAGCCTAGGCAATTTCAGACCGTCATTTCTTCCTCCCCACAGAGCTCTGGTTACATTGCATAGCATTTGTTCTTCTCATATCCTCCACCAATTTTGACTAGATTCAGACTAGATAAGGGTAATTGTATTAAAAATTTTAATGTATTGAAAATTAGACTTTTCCAAGACA
Organism: Lepilemur ruficaudatus; assembly: GCA_963574885.1. Lineage (NCBI taxonomy): Eukaryota > Metazoa > Chordata > Mammalia > Primates > Lepilemuridae > Lepilemur > Lepilemur ruficaudatus. Next base: position 44,000 of record CAUYRT010064576.1, read on the forward strand.
AATAGTGCATTTTGATATGACATAGGCTTTATTTAAATACAATGTTTTTGATTAAAATGCAACAAATGCGAGTTGTAGGAATAGTGCTACTCTCCTCCCTTGTATAGTTGCATGTGCATTGTAGGATTTCCTGCAGCTACAGGGCTGCAGGAAAAGCATGCTAAGTAATAGGTAGAACTATTCACATAGTGACAGTGAATTTCTGATTCAACTGCTAGAGAAACAGTTCTTCTGGAGAAGGTGTAAATGTCCTTTTCGTTAGAGCAGCATTTGCTACCATATTAGTTCTCTAGGGCTGGTCTGCTAATCTCACCTCCAAACTAGCTTAGATTGGATGGGGACAAGAACTTTGAAAGTAAAAGTGTCTTCTTCAGACAAATCCATTGATTAGAAAATGATAATTTAGTCAATCTGATTATATCACGTAGATGGGCAGTACTTGGAGATTTGTGGAATGAAGCATCTTTCTCATCTGAAATAGGTTAAATTTGCTTAGTACTCTAAGTGAATAATTTTCTCCATGATTAGAACAGAAAATAAATTAATGTATCTTCAGGGTATACTTTCCCTCAATAATAATCAGTGAATACTCTTTGGAATAATAGGTCATAACAGTTCCTCCAGCTTCATAGTTAATGAGATGACATCACAATGTGAGATAGATCATACACAATGTGAGCCAGGTTCTTAGAAGTTCTTTCTCATTTTCCTCTTTAATCACCATAGCTTTCCTAATGAAAAAGCAAACAATCTGAGAAAACTTTGCTGGAATTAAATCTGAATTTTTAGGAGAGAATACAGTGACATGAGAATGTCAAATAAAAGAATATTAGATTGGATAAATGTAATATATTCTTATTATGGGTCAATTAGAATTTAGTTTAGATGAAAATATATAATAATGTCTTTTTATTTAAACTAAGAAAGCAAGAAAGACTAAAGAAATGAAATAGAGAATGAAGAAGGAAGAAATACAGAGAGAAAAAGAAAGGAAAAAAAGAGAAGGTTGGAGGAAATTTAGAGAAGAAGAAAGTAAAGAATTGAAAAAAAAATCCCCTCATTAAATTTCTGTTAAAATTCAAAAGGAAACAGCATATTTATTTTAATTAATAAAATAGGAATATATAAGAGAAAAATTATTAATCTCCCTCACACTTCTATTTTCCCCTTTTCTGCCAAGTAAACTAATGCTAACATTAGATCTTGTGTGTATCCTTCTGCATCTTTCTCTAGGATAATACAAATACACACACACACACACGCGCGCGCACATACACACACACACTCTCTCTGTTGCTCTCTCTATATATGCTTTATATATGTACTTTCTTTAAGCAGACATAATTAGAAAAAATTACATAGGAACTTTATTTTAGTACAAATTTTAGAATAGCTTAACAGAAAATCTGTACAATTAGCCCAATAAGACAACATAGAAACATTTAATCCGACTTGAAATTTTAATATTGAAAACTTCAGAAGCATATGTTTGTTGGAATATTAAAATCTGTTCATTTAAATTAATGATCAATTTGTAAAATGGAAAAAAATCAAGTATTGCATAAAATATTTAAGATTCATTACACTCTATCCACACAAGCAAAGCCAAACACATACTGTAATAATTTTCCTCATATTTCTAATTGCAGACCCTGAAAATAGAAATGTTATATCCAGTCTGATGGATCAAATCAAGCCAGTAAATTTTTTGTTTTTCTTAAATAATCTTTAAAGTATTCACTAATAATGGATACACACTATGTATATACCTTTAAAGAAATTATTTTAAGTGACCTTTGAAACTCTATGGTACCCATTTTCGTGTTTTATTGACTTGGCTTTCAACCACTCTCTTTTATATCAATCATTAATACCCAATTTCACAGGGTGTTTCGATGAAACAGAAACACATTCTTAAGATTCTCAAGCCCAGGAAATGGCAGGAAGTCTATTAGCTAAGCAAGTTCCCTTATTATAGCCACAGAAATTCAGACCCCAGTCATTCTTTATCTGTCCAAACCTCACCTAACCAAAATATTTATACCCTTTCCAACATATCCCATTTTTTTCTCTAATCAATGAAAGGAAAGGGTAGATGGGTTACTGATACTCATGGAGACAGATTTGTAGTTCAGAGGAACAAAAGAAAAAAAAAACATTAAAAATAACAGTAGGTAACAACCAAAGCCCTTGGGGAAGAGGCAGAGAAGCTATTTAGGCTTTCATGCTTTCAAAATTTGACCTGATTGTAATAGAAAAGGGCAATCAAATTCCCTGTAGAACATAACCCCTTTACTGAATAATTTTAAACTGCTGCCTTTGGCTAACATAAAATGCAAGGTTCCCTGTTTGTGTTCATTGAAACCCTTAAGAGAGCCCAAAGCAAAGGTCATTAATATACTTTGATTAAAAAGTCATATTTTTAATATAATTGTGCTAAAAGTGAGCTTTAAAAAATCATCTTAAGGCTAAATGTATGTTTTATAAAATACGTTCTGCATTTTCACTTCATATAGTGGATCATTTATAGATCAAAAGGTAAATGCATTAAAAATGAGGAAAAGGATAATTTTAACCCCATGACTATAAACCAGATACCATGACATAGTGTCCAAATGCTTCCTTCAACATTATGGCAAAAGTTTTCTTGGTTTATTGGCAAATGGTATCTAAAATTCTTCTTTGTTAATTAGAAGTTGGATGAAATTTAATTCAACTATATATTCATAAGCATGTGCTAGGCAAAACTTTTAAAATAATGAATTCCTAGCTTCATTTATTGAATTGTGTGAGGATTACTGAATATCGTTTCATTTAGCAGTCATTTTAATTGGAGGGCAAATCATGAATTTCAGAGAAGATGAGCAAGCTGTTATTGAGAAACATTAAATAAAAATGTACTTTAAAATATTTTATCTTAATAGAGGAATATAATATCTTACATGTAAAAGAGATATTTCATGTTTTATATCCTCAATTTTGTTCAAAGGCCTCTTATTTTGTGTGTGTGTGTGTGTGTGTATTAATTGATCATCATAGCCAGAACATGCCAGGTAGACCAGTTTTCCTGTGGAAATGGACGTTGCATTCCCAGAGCATGGCTGTGTGACAGGGAAGATGACTGCGGTGACCAGACAGATGAAATGGCATCTTGTGGTAAGTTGTGAGTGAAACATATGTTAGTACAAACTGTGTCAGATAGAACATTCTATCATTATAATTCCTTTAAAAGGCTTAGGATATGTTACTTTTCATTATAGCCTTGGACCTTAAGATGTACTTTAAGGAGAACTTTAGAATATATTCCCTTCTCAGCTAAAATACATAGATCCAAGCATTGCAGATTTTATTAGAAGGTGGTTATTATACATCTAACAGGACATTCTCAAATGTTCATTTTTTTTTCTTTATTGAAGTATACTTTACATATCATGCCTTTACTCTATTTTAAGTGTACGATTAAATGATTTTTAGTGAATTTACCAAGATGTACAGTTAATCACATAAATCAGTTTTAGAGGAATTCCTTCCCCCTATTAAAACCCCTAATTCTGCTCCCCAACTACTTTTCAAGCATGTCCCTCCCTCCACAGTGCCCACCACATCGCTCAGACGTGGGTCTACCCCCCAACCCCCAGATCCCTAGTGAACACCACCACTGTTTGAGCACCATAGTGTTAATCAGTCAATACCAATTTGATGGCGAGTCCATTCTTCCCGTCTTGTGTCACCTCACTTTGAATAATACGAGGTGTCACGTTATGTCACATCACTGTCATTTCTTAAAATTGACTAATATTCTATTGTAAACATGTACCAAATTTTAATAATCCACTCATGAATTGATGAGCACTTGGGTTGTTTCCATGACCTAGAAATAGTAAATTGTGCTGCCATAAGTATTCGGGTGCAGATGTCTTTATCATAGAATGTCTTGTGTTCTTTTGGGTAGATGCCCAATAATGCTATTGCTGGATGGAATGGTAATTCTATTTTTAGCTGTTTGAGGAATCTCCAAATTCTTTTCCACAGAGGTTGTACTAATTTGCAGTCCCACCAGCAGTGTAAGAGTGTTCCTGTCTCTCCACATCCTTGCCAGCATTTGTTGTTTTGGGATTTTTTGATAGAGGCCAATCTCACTGGGGTTAGTTGGTATTTCATTGTGGTTTTGATTTGCATTTCCCTGATGATTAGAGATGATGAACATTTTTTTATATGTTTGCTGGCCATTATTCTGTCTTCTTTGGAAAAGTTTCTGTTCATCTCCTTTGCCCATTTATAAATGGGGTTATTTGATTTTTTCTTGTTAATTCTTTTGAGTTCTAGGTAGATTCTTGTTATCAGACCTTTGTCAAAGGTGTAGAGAGCAAATATTTTTTCCCATTCTGTAGGTTGTCTATTTGCTCTAGTGATAGTTTCTTTGGCTGGGCAGAAGCTTTTTAATTTGATCAGATCCCATTTGTTTATTTTTGTTGCTGCATTAATTGATTTGGGGGTCTTCTTCAAGAATTCTTTGCCTAGACTGATGTCTGAAAGGGTCTTCCCAACCTCCTCTTCTAGGATCCTTAAGGTTTCTGGCCTTAGGTTTAGGTTTGTTAACCATCTTGAGTGTATTTTTGTGAGAGGTGAGAGGTAGGGATCCAGCTTCATTTTTCTGAATGTAGCCAAGCAGTTTTTACAGCACCATTTATTGAAAAGAGATTCCTTTCCACAATGTATATTTTTGTTTGGTTTATCAAAGATTAGGTTACCATATGCAGATGGTTTCATCTCTGGATTCTCAGTCCTGTTACAAAGATCAATAGTTCTGTTCTTGTGCCAATACCAAACTGATTTGATTATTATTGCTTTATAGTACAA
>CAUYRT010064577.1:0-75522 GCA_963574885.1 Lepilemur ruficaudatus
TTAAGTGTACAATTAAATGGTTATTAGTAAATCTACCAAGTTGTACAGCTATTCACATAAATCAGTTTTAGAGGATTTCCTTCCCCCTATTGAGACCCCTAATTCCCATCCCCAAATACATTTCAAGCATGCCCCTCCCCTCCACAGTGCTCACCACATTTCTCAGATGTGGGTCTACTCCCCACCCCCCAAATCCCTAGTGGACACCACCACCATTTGAGAACCATAGTGTTAATCAGTCAGCACCAATTTGATGGCGAGTACATGTGGGGCCCATTCTTCCGGTCTTGCGTCACCTCACTTGGAATAATGGGCTCAAGCTTAATCCAGGATAATACAAGCAGTGCTAGCTCACTGTCGTTTCTTAAAATTGAGTAATATTCCATTGTAAACATATACCAAATTTTAATAATCCACTCATAAACCAATGGGCACTTGGGTTGAAAAACCTTCAGATTCTTATACCACAAAGAATTGTCTGGGCATCATGTACTTCCACCTGAATGAAATATTAATATATTTGCCAATTGTAGGTCATCTCTTTCAATTTGCATTTACAATTTCAGTTAAGCTTAATAAAACTCATAGTTGTACCTTCTAGACAGAGTAGAGGGTTTTTTTATATGTTCTAAAGGCTAAGATTTTGCCCCTGGAATGCAGCTAAACTGGACCTTAACACATAAAGATTCTAATGTGTAAGCTCTTCCTTTGAGTTTTAGTATCAGACGTTTGGAAGAGATGTATATTTTATAAAGTAAATCCTCATAATTTCAAGGTATTTAGGCACTTTGCATTGTGTATGTAAGATAAAAATTTGTTAGTAGAGAGTCAGACACTAAGGTTAGTCAACTACAGAAGGAACATCATGGGCTCAAACAGCAAGAACCTCTTCCTTCTGTGTCATGATTTATCTCCTTAATACAATAAATATAATTTAGTGTTTTATCTGCTCTTAAGGACCATGCTATTTTTAAAGATCTGACCATAGTTTGAGAATTCTTTAATCTCTATGAACTTGTTGTAAATAATAAGATAATAATCAGATGACTTCAATGTTGTGGTGAATGGGAGGTTATCAAGACCTTGCATATGGACCCTCTATGGAGTAGGATTTGCCTATAAATCAGTCATCTAGGGCTAGCTGTACAAATCAGAATAAAACAAGAAAAAAACTTCTCAATTTAATACTTTTAAAAGGCAATTTATGGAATAAATCTGGAACAAATTGTACATTTATCTGTATCCATCAGGTCAGTATTATTGGATTACAGCTTGCCTCTCTCTGCCAAGGGAAAACAAAAAGTAGCCCAGAGTGGGAATGAATTGTGTAAACAAAGCAAAAGCAAAACAAAATCTTAAGTTTATGATATAATTGAGAAATGGAAGTTATGTTAACAAGAATATGTGAAAGGTATTTGCCATTCACAGATGACTTTCCAATATTGTTTTTTAAAAATTAAGAAAACTATCACCTAACCATCTGAGTCTTATGATAATAACTAACACCTACCAAGTGCTTAATATTTGCCAGGTGCTCCTATAATTACTTTAGATCAGGAGGTTTTAACCTTGGATGCAAATTAAAATCATCTGGGGAGCTATAAAATTCCAGATGATTAGGCCTCACTGGAAACAAATTAAATCAGAATATCTGTGGGTGGCATCAGTCCAAGCATTAGCAGTTTCTAAGCTCACCAGGTAATCACAATATGCAGCTGAGGTTAAGAATTATTTTTTCTGATCCAACAATCTATTTAATGCTCACAACAGCCCTTTGATGTAGGATACTTTTTATCACCATCACCATCATCATCTTTAATTTACAAGTAAGAAAACTGTGACAGAGATGTGAAGTTTGTTTCCCAAGGCCATCAGCTCATAAGTGACAGAACTGGGATTTGAATCCAGGTAGTCTGGCTCTATTATGCCGTTATTATATCATTGCCACCCAAATTAAAAATTGCAAATTTAACAAAATTTTTGTCAGCCTCCAAGGTGCCAATCATAAATGTTGTCCTTAAATATTTTTAATTTGTCTGCTTGAAAGTTAAATATAGAAAAATAATGTCTGCTGAGAAAATTAATTCCCCTTTCATAACATTATAATACAACCAATTTATCTGCTTTCTAAGGCATGCCTATTGTCATTCAGCAATGTAAAATACTAGCACTTCCTGCCCTTATTGTTCAATACAGTCTCAAACTGAATGCTATATAGTTCCTATGTTTAAAACACCCAAGAAAAGAAGTATTTATAGATGATTGAGGCAAGACTCATTCTTCTTCCAGATATTTATTCTATGTTTTAGCCTTAAAAGGCTACTATTTTGCCTATATTATTTTAGTTCCTTGCAAAATAATTACCTTCACTTTAGTATTTATAGATTCCATATTTATGCACTAACATTATGGTATTGCATGTCCTGTCATTGCAAGAGCTTCAAAATTTTGACACAGAGTTATAAATAATCAGAAATACCATTTATATCAATGAATTGGGTGAAGGCACAGAAGGCTTATTATGAATCACATGAATTTAGAAGGTATATCTAAAATGTTAGATGACAGAATATGAACTGAAAATAACATTCATAGATTTGAGCAATATGCTGAAGCAAATATGATTAAAATTTGAGTATATCTAGCATCTTGTGCTCAGTTTTAAAATAATACAAGGCACAACTACAACCCTTTGGGGCAATTCACCCTATATTTGCATGGAACTGGTTGTTAGAAAGTTCTTTCTTGTATTGAAATGACATAACACCCCTGTAACTTTTATCCACTGGTCTTAGCTTTTCCTACTCAGGCACACAGCAGAACATCAAATGACTTGGCAAGACATCAAATCACATAGCATGACATAAAATATTTGAATATATCTATCATTTGTGGGAAGCAATAGAGTGCAGTGATTAAGAGCCTGTTTGTACTACAGATATACTGGGTTTAGATCTTAGTAAAATGACCAACCATCCCAGTTTACCCAGGAATGAGAAGTTTCCCAGGAAATAAGACTTTTGGTATGAAAATTGGGGAAGTCTCAGACAAACTGGAAGGCGTCGATCACCCTAAATCCTAGATCCAGTGTTTATTTGGGCAAGTTATTAGATTTCTCATTTTCTAATTTGATAATACTTTGCTTTACAGGGTAATTGATGTGAGGATAAAAGGAGTTAATGCATATACAGCAGAGTGCTCAATAAGTGTTAGTAATAATAGTGGTAGTAGTAGTATGGAGGTATTTAATAGTAGTGTACACTGGGGTGATGTTTATGTGATGAAGTTCTGATGATGTCAGTTATCTACAAAATTAATGTAAAAGAACAGCGTGACATGGCTACTAAAAAATAAAAAGCCACTTCAATAAAGGAAAAAAATAAATAAATAAAATAAAAAAATAAAAAGCCAATGCATCCTTAGGCCACATTAATAGAACTGCAGTGTTCAGAATGTAGGAGGTGAATATCCTGTTTCACTTCCTTGATAAACCCACATCAAGAATAATGTGATTAATTATAATTTCCCATGGGAGCAACCAGGATGGCAACTGCTTTGAAATCATATCACTTGAGGTAATAAAATATAAGGTATTTAGCTTGAAGAAGAAAAGATTATAATTATAATTCACATGGAAATGCTGGGACCAGTATAACTAAAAAAATCTTGTAAAAGTAGAATAAAGTTAGAAGACTCTCACTTTCTGATTTCAAAACTTCTTACAAAGCGAAAGAAGAAACAGAACAAGATTACCTAATAGAACACTCCAATGATTATCCCTCCACAGGAACAGCAAATTGGACAACTATCCATGCCAAAAAAAAACCTTCATAAGAACCAAAAATGAGGTGAGTGATCACAGTACCTGGTGTTAACATGATATCAAAAAAGAGGCACTGAAGAGGGCAGGAAAGACAGTCTTGCTTTGCTTATACTACTCCTGCCCCAAGCTGCCACAGTGCTGCTTCAATGCCAGGTGGAGAGAGTATCTGTGTGCTAGGGGGAGGGAGAGTGAGGTAATGGTAGGACTTTACATTGGAACCCAGGGTCACCCTGTCACAGAGAAACACAACACAGGGCAGAATTCTGCCCACACTCACACAAAGAGCATTTAGACCACCCCTAGCAAGAGGAAAATCCTCTGCCCCAGCAGTAAGAACCTGAGTCCCAGCAACCCTCAACACCAATTGACAAAAGCGGCCCGGGGCCTGGGATAAATATGAAAGGCAGTCAGACCACGAGAACTGCAATCCTTGGTCAAGTCCTTGTGCTATACTAGGCTTGGAGCCAGTGCACAAGGGATACAAATGACACAGTGGGACACCAGCTATGGGGTGACCAAGGGAGTGCCTGAATCAACCCTCCCCCAATTATACACAGTGCAGCTCCAAGAGAGACTCCTTCCACTTGGGGAAAGCAAATGGAAGAGTACAGAGAACTTTGTCTTGCAACTTGGGTACCAGCTCAGCCACAGTAAATAAAGTACCAGTAGATTCCTGAAGCTCCTGATTCCATACCTTACCTCCAGGATGGCACTTCTGGACCTACCCTGGGCCAAAAAGGAACCTCTTGTCCTGAAGGGAAAGACCCAATCCAGGCAGGATTCATTACTTGCTGACTCAAGAGCCCTGGAGCTATGAATAAACATCAGCAGTAGCCAGGCAATGGGATTTGGGTGAGAATGTGCTGACTTCAGGAGTGACCTAGTATAGTACCAATTGTGGTGGCCATGTGACAGTGCTTGCATCACTGCTCCTCCAACTTTAGGCAGCCAGGCATGGAGAGTGAGACTGCTTCTATTTGTGAGAAAGTGAGGAAAGAGAGTGACAGTCTTTGCCTGGTAATCCAGGGAATTTTCCAATATCTTGCCCAAGTCCACAAAGGTGGTAGAAGTCTGTAAGAACTTCATTCCCTTCATACTGAATTCCCTTCATACTTCATACAGCAGAAGTCTGCAAGACTCACAACATTACTGGGCTTGGGGAACACCCAGTGCTGACACGGCCGTAATGACCAAAGACATAGATCACAATACTCAATTCCCTTTGAATATCTGGAAAAACCTTCTCAAGAAGGATGAGTTCAAACAAGCCCAGAATTTGAAGATTAAAATAAATACATAACTGTTCAATGTGCAAACATTGGAACATAAGCACCAGCATCAAGAACACTCAGGAAAACATGATCTCATCAAATGCATGCAATCCTAGTAGAGGGGACAGATGAAAACCTACCCAACGGGTACAATGAACAATATCTGGGTGACTGGCATTCTTATAACCATCACTCAAGCATTATGAAAGCAATTCATGTAACAAAATTATTTGTACCCTATAATACTTTGAAATTAAAAAATATCAATGACAATCTTTACAGAAATAGATAAAATAATCCTAAAAGTTATGTAGAACCACAAAAGACCCAGAACAGCAAAAGCCGTCCTAAGCAAAAAGAACAAAGCTGGAGAAATCACATTGGCTGACTTCAAATTACACTACAGAGATGTAGTAACCAATAAAACATGGTACTGGCATAAAACCAGTCACATAGACCAATGAAACAAAACAGAAAAACCAGAAATAAATCTGCACGTCTATAGTGAACTTATCTTCAAACATGTTGCCAAAAACATACAGTGGGGAAAAGACACTCTCTTCAATAAATGGTGCTGGGAAAACTGGATATCCATATGCAGAAGAATGAAACTAGACTCTTATCTCTCATCACATACAAAAATAAAATCAAAAGGGATTAAATATTTAAATCTAAGACCTGAAACTATGAAACTAGTAAAAGAAAACATTGAGGAAATGCTTCATGACATTGGCCTGGTAAAGGCCTTCTTGAGTAATAACCCAAAGCACAGGCAACCAAAGTGAAATTGGACAAATGTGATCACATTAAACTAAAAAGCTTCTGCACAGAAATGGGAACAATCAACAATGTGATTAGACAACCTACAGAATGGGACAAAATATTTGCAAATTTCCCATCTGACAAGAGTTAAACGACTAGAATATATAAGGAGTTCCAACAATTCAATAGACAAAAATTAAAGAATCTAATTTAAAAATGGGCAAAGTATCTAAATAGAAATTTCTCAAAAGAAGACACACAAATGGCCAACAGGTATATGAAAAAATGTTCAACATCATTAGTCATCACAGAAACAAAAATCAAAACTATAACGAGATATCATCTCACCCCAATTAAAATGGCTTTTATCAAACAGGGAATAACGAATGCTGGGGTGAGGATGTGGAGAAAGGGGAACCTTCATACACTGGTGGGAATGTTAATTAGAGCAACACTATAGAGAACAGTATGCAGGTTCCACAAAAAACTAAAAATAGAACTACCATATGATCCAGAAATTCCACTGCTAGGTATATATCCAAATGAATGGAATGCAATATATCAAAAAGTTATCTGCACTCCCATGTTTATTGTAGTACTAGTCATTATAGCCAAGATTTGGAATCAACCTAAGTGTCCACCAGTGGATAAATTGATAAAGAAATTGTGGTGCATATACACAATGGAATATTATATAGCCACTAAAAAGAATGAAATCCTGCCATTTGTAACGACATGGATGGAACTGGAGAGCATTATGTTAAGTGAAATAAGCCAAACACAAAAAGACAAATCTCACATGGTCTCATGCATATGTGGGAGCTAAATATTAAAAACAATTTATTTCATAAAGATAGAGAGTAAAACAATAGTTACCAGAAGCTAGGAAGGGTAGCAAGGAGGGCAAAATAAAATGGGGACTATTATTGGTTACAAAAATAGAGTCAGATAGATAGAATGAACAATATTTGATAGCACAACAAAGTGACTAAATCAACAATAAGTTAGGGTACACTTCAAAATAACTAAAAGAGTAGAATTGAAATGTTCCTAACATAAGGAAATGATAAATGCCTGAGTAATGGGTACCCCAATTACCCTGATTTGATTAATCCACTTTGTTTGCCTGTATGAAAACATTACATGTACCCTATCAATATATACAACTATTATGTACTCATAATAATTAAAAATAAAAATTTTTTTACAAATATGTACATTCCAGCAAATAGTACTCTATCATTTGTTCATTCATATGGGGGGAAAAGATCTTAAACTTTACTTCACACCATTCACAAAAATAAATTCCATTTGATCACAAATCTAAGTGGAAATAAAATTGTTTTGTGCTTGGAACAAACCCTTTAAAAGAACACATTGGAGAATGTCTTTATGACTTTGATTTCTTAAATAGGACACGAAAAGAACTAATCATAAAGATATATCATACTAAAAATTTTAAATTTCTTTACAACAAATAAAATTACCAACAGAGTAAAAAGGTACAGGGTGGGAGAAGTTGTTTACTATACATAAATCTGAACAAAAAGACATGTATTCAGATTATAAAAGGAACAGTTACAAATTAATAAGAAAAATGCACATAATCCAATAGAAATATGGGCAAAAGACTTGAACAGGCACTTCACTGAAGACAACAACCAAATGCCAAATGAACATAGAAAATGGGAAATGCAAAGCAACAACAACTAAACATGAAACACTATTACACCCCCAAGAAAATGACAGGCTAACATTACAAAGACTGACAATACCAAGTGTTAGCCAAGATGTGAAATAACTATAATCCTCATATAAGTCAGAGCATAAATTGGTATTAGCACTTTTGAGAACTGTTTGGCAGTACCCACTGAAAATGAATAGATACATACATACATATCAATATAATTACACACACATGTGAGAATGTATACTCCTAGATATATGCTCAAAAGAAATGCATACATATATGCTCACTGAAACACAGGTATAAGAATGAAACAGAACTAGCTATAGTAGCCAAAAACTATTATAGAAACAGCTCCAATGTCTATTATCAGAAGAATAGATAAATAGTGACATAAAATGAAAAAAACTACTCTGGAATGAGAATGAATAAACTAAAATAATATGCAAGCATGTGGAAGAATCTCAAAAACATTATGTTGAGTGAAAAAAGCCAGACACAAAAGAGTAATGTGTACGATTCTACTGTTTATGAAGTTCAGGAACTCCATTAGGAGGGTGTAATGACTTAAAAGTGACACAAGAGGGGATTCTGTGGTCATGTTCTCTTTCTTCATCTGGGTGCTAGTCACATGGGTGTATTTTGTTCATTTATGATTTGTGCACTTTTTAAATGTATTTTATAGGGCAAGAAAATTAAAAATCATAAGTATTGTTCTGGGATTAAAGAGCTTCAAACAAATAGGTTACAACTGTAAGAGGCAGTTTTGTCTCAATACAAAAAGAGAATATATAACAGCTATATTTGTGAAAAAATAGAAATCTTTGACAGAAGATGAAAGGTCATCTCCTAGGGCTATTTTAAGGAAAATTTCTGCACTGAGTAAAAGTTTGGACTCAAGGATTAGCCCTTAATGCCACTTACAACAGTATGATAAATAAATGTCACAATACCTCTAAATCAAGGATTTAAGGTTGGTAATGCACAGTGGTTATACTTTTCTGCTTCATTCCCCTTATTATCAAGTATCTGCATATATGCCCTTTATCTAGATACTTATTTATCTCCACTGCTATCATTCTATCTCCAATTCTGCTTTCATCTTGGTACCTTTTAATAGGTTGGAGTAGGAATTTAATGTCTAGTTATGATGCTAGTTATCTAATCTTAGACAAGTCATAAATTCCTTCTGAATCTCAGTTTCTTTATTAAGAAAATGAGAATAAAATACTTCCTTATGTATTAATATCTCACAGGGTTATGTTGGAATTTAAATGTAAATATGTATGACCATGTTTTATAAATTCTAAAGCAAGAGACATTTAATTCATTATCAAATGAAGAAAATTTGCTATCAATAATGTAGAACTGAAGTATATGTTTATCATTAGTTGTACTGATTGTATAGAAAAGTGTGTTCTCTGTTATTGTTTGGTTAATGAGTAATTTTATCCTTTTCTGCTTAAAGGAAAGCACATCATTTTTATATATGCAGTCATGAATTGATGTTTTTTTTCTCCTTGTGAGTCAGTGAGCTTTGATAGGCAAATCAGTTTTTCCCAGAATTTTTAAAATATATCTATTATCTTTCTGAAAAATGATTACTTCAGTTCTTTTGTAGTCCAAGAAGATTTCACTGAATCTTCCTGCCCATTCACTCAGTTTATATATGTACTATTCCTGTGTTACCAAAAACATGTAAAGTAAAAGTTTTCAAAGACCAGTGAGCAGGAACGTTCCCAGTTATAGCATCAGAGCTAAGGAAGAAAAATGAACTATCTAGAGAGAGAGCTAAAGAGGGACAATGACCCAAAGTACATACATTTTTTTATAGCCTTTGGCATCAATTTCTGCCTAGCAAAGTCTTATCATATTTGACAACTGCTGTCTGTGTGTGGTGCTCAAGATGAAGATAACTAAGAGAGTTAAATGTGGACTTTCCAGTTTGGGGTAAATGATCTGATTTAACATCAATTAAGGGAAAAGGTTGTGGCTGTTCAAGGGCCCTGTTTATAGGGAAAACTGTCACAAAAGATTTTGAGTAGGGGAAAAGAGCCACACCCAGCCCATGGCAACCACTGTCTTTATGAATTTTCCTGTTCTGGACATTTCACATAAGTGGAATCACATTATGTGGACTTTTCTATCTGACCCTTTCACATAGAATAATGTATTCAATGTTAATACATGTTGTATTAACAGCATGTATCATTACTTCATTCCTTACATTGCCAACTAACATTCGATTTATGGATGCATCACATTTTATTGATTTGCTCATCAGTCAATGGACATTTGGCTAGGTTCCAATTTTGGCTGTTAAGAATAATGTACAAATTAATAAGAATAATTTGTACACCAATTAATGTTGGTGTACAAGTTTTGGACTTTTTTTGTTATATACCTAGAAGTGGAATTGCTAGATCATATAGTAACTCAATATTTAACATTTTGATGAACTCCAGAGTATCTTCCTAATGGAGCTGCACCAATTTACATTCCCATCAGAAATGCGTAAGAGTTCCAGTTTCTCTACAACCTCTCCACCGCTTGTTATAGTTCATCTTTTTCATTTTAGCCCATCCTGTCTTCAGCATCACCTAATCTTTCTTGTGTCAATGCAAAACTACTGTTGAGCTCCTCTAATAATTTTTTTTTATTTTAATTTATTATATTTTTGAACCCCAGGATTTCTATTTGGTTCTTTTCTTATAAATTCTATCATTTTCTTGATATTTTCTGTTTGGTGAAATGTTCTCAAATGTTCCTTTTGCTCTTTAAATTCAATTTCCTTTATTGCCTCACACATATTTAAAATAAATGATTTAAAATCTTTTTTTCTAGTATATTCAACATCTGAATTTATTTGGGGACAATCTTTATTCGCTCAATTTTTTATTTTTTATTTTTTATTTCAGCATATTACAGGGGTACAAATGTTCAGGTTACATATATTGCCTTTGCCTCACATGAGTCAGAGCTTCAAGCGTGTCCATCCCCCAGACGGTGTGCACCACACCCATTAAGTGTGAATATACCCATCCCCTCCTCCCCCTCCACCTGCCCGACACCCAATGAATGTTATTACTATATGTGGACATAAGTGTTGATCAGTTAATACCAATTTGATGGTGAGTACATGCAGTGCTTGTTTTTCCATTCTTGGGATACTTCACTTAGTACAAGGAGCTCCAGCTCTATCCAGGATAATACAAGGGGTGCTATATAGCCATTGTTTTCTGTGGCTGAGTAGAACTCCATGGTATATATATACCACATTTTATTAATCCACTCTTGTATTGATGGGCACTTGGGTTGTTTCCACATCTTTATGATTGTGAATTGTGCTGCTTTAAACATTCTAGTGCAGATGTCTTTTTTACAGAATGCCTTTTGTTCTTTTGGGTAGAAGCCCAGTAATAGGATCTACCAAATGGTAGTTCTACTTATAGCTCTTTGAGCTATCTCCATTTTACTTTCCACAGAGGTTGTACTAGTTTGCAGTCCCACCAGCAATGTATGAGTGTTCCTATCTCTCCACATCCACATCAGCATCTATTGTTTTGGGACTTTTTCATAAGAGCCATTCTCACTGGAGTTAGGTGATATCTCATTTTGGCTTTGATTTACATTTCCCTGATGATTAGAGCATTCTTTCATGTGTTTTTTGGCCATTAGTCTATCTTCTTTTGAAAAGTTTCTGTTCATGTCTTTTGCCTACTTTTTAATGGGGTTGTTTCATTGTTTTCTTGCAAAAGAAAAAGCAAATCAGCTTGACTATTTTGTAGATTCTAGTTTTCAGCCTTTGCAAGGATGTATACCATATGAACATTTTCTCCCATTCTGTAGGTTGTCTGTTTGCTCTATTGATTGTGCCCTTGGCTGTGCAGAAGTTTTTAATTTAATCAGGTCCCATTTATTTATTTTTGTTGTTTCTGTGATTGTCTTTGGGGTCTTCTTCATAAATTCTTTGCCTAGACTAATAACAATAAGAGTTTTTCCAACATTTTCTTCTATAATTCGTATAATTTCGTGTCTTAGATTTAAGTGTGTTATCCATCATCAATTAACTTTCATGAGTGGTGAGAGGTGCAGAACCTGTTTCAGTCTTCTACATGTGGCTATCCAATTCTCCCAGCACCATTTATTGAATAGAGATTCTTTTCTCCGGTGTATGTTTTTGTCCGATTTGTCAAAGATCAGATGGCAATATGAAAATGGTTTCATATCTGTGTTCTCTTTTCTGATCCATAGGTCTATGTCTCTGTTTTTGTGCCACCTGCCAGTATCATGCTGTTTTGGTTACTATAGCCTTGAAATCTGGCAAAGTGATGCCTCTCAATTTGTTCTTATTGCATACAGTTGCAATGGCTATTTGGGGTCTTCTCTGGTTCCACACAAAGCATAAAATTACTTTTTCTAGATCTGTGAAAAAATGTTGTTGGTATTTTAATGGGTATAGTAAATCATTTTGGATAATATAGACATTTTAGCAATGTTGATTCTGCCAATCCATGAGCATGATATATTTTTCCATCTGTTTACATCCTCTGCAATTTCCTTCCTCAGTGTTTCATAGTTCTCCCTATAGAGGTCTTTCACCTCCTTAGTTAAATATATTCCTAGGAATTTTGCTTTTATAAAGCCACTTTAGAAGACAGTTTAGCAGTTTCTTACAAAGATAAACAGAGCCTTCCCATATGATTCAGCAATCATGCCAATTACCCAATTGAGTTAAAAAACTTATGTCCCCACAGAAATGTGCATATGAATATTTATAGCATCTTTATTCATAATCATCAAAAACTGACAGCAACCAAGATGCCTTTCAGTAGGTGAATGGATAAACAAACTGTGGTATATCTTTACAAGGAATATCATTCAGCAGTAAAAAGAAATGAGCTATCAAGGTGTTTTTTAAAAAAGATATGGAGGGACCTTAAAAGCATATTACTAAGTGAAAGAAGCCAGTCTGAAATGCTACACACTATATAATTCCAACTGTATGACATTTTGGAAAAGACAAAACTATAGAGACAGAAAAATTATCTCTGTGAGTTAGGAGTTTGTGGAGAGGGAGAGGAGACATAAGTGAACATGAGATTTTTAGGGTGGTGAAACTATTCTGTATGATACTGTAATGATGGATATATACCATTATGCATTTTTCAAAATCATGGAACTGTATAACACAAAGAGTGAACCTTAATGTAAACTATGGACTTCAGTTAATAATAATGTATCGATATTAGCTAATTAAATATAACAAATGTACCATGCTAATGCAAGATATTAATAGTAGGACAAACTGAGTGCCAGGGGTGGGGTTGGGATGGAAAGAGTATGTGGAACTCTGTACTATCTGCTCCAATTTTCTGTGAATCTAAAACTATACCATAATATGAAGTCCATTAATTATTTAAAATTCATAGTTGTATGTTTTTTCTCCAGATGTAATCAATAGCTGTGGTGAAGTGAAAAGAGTGAACAGCTGAATTAACCCAGGGTTGGGTTCATTTGAGGCTGAGAGTAAAAGAAGTTTACTGGCAAGAAAATGGTTGAAGAGATGATTAGAGTGGCTTGGCTGGAAGAGAAAGGAAAACTTTTCTTCCTAAAATACTGCTTTCATCATATCATTAAGGAGTGTTGCAGAAAGAAAGGTCTGTAGACTCATCTAGCCCCAAATACTGATTTTACAAGTGCGAAAACAAGCCCAAAGAATGGAAGTAGCTTTAGATTTGTTTGACGTGAAATAAAGAATTGAACACAAATCTCTTAACTTGTAATTCAAAGCTCTTTCAACTTCAGCACACTATCACATCATGTCACTCTCCCATTCTTGAATTGGTATTCTCATGCCACAGGTCCCATTTTTTAGTGATCTGCTCAATTCCCCCTAAGAAGATATGCACCAACTCAGAATAGAAAAAACTATCCCATCTGAAAAATGAAAACAAAGATCAATCCCAATGTTAAACAATTATTAGAAGTCAAATCTGGTTATTCTCCAATCATCTGAAGTAAACAAAGCCTGCCAAGAACATAATTTATAGGCAATATCTTTTTTCTTATATGTTTGTGAGATATGTTTACTTCCAGCTGCTTTCTAGCAGTCTTAAAGATCTTGAGAAAACAGAAATAGTTGGCTGAGATGAAACATAGCTGTCATTTCTCTAGAGTCTTCTTATCATAAAGCATTTTGTCACCATCCTCAGCATCATACTCATCTGCTGCATACTGTGACCAAGGATACTATTCAGTTCTCAGATGGAGACTTCAGTTTATTTTTTGTCAGTGTCAAGACATATACAGAGACAGACTTCATTAAAATCTACATCACCAGCCAAAATAGTCTCAGCAGCAGGTTATCTCTGTGGGCAGCTGAGGTCTACACTAGCCTATTACCCTGAGGTGACCTTGGCCTGCAAAGCTAAAAGTCAAAAGTTCTAGCTGATGTTGTAAATGAATTCTCACTCCCACTGAGACAAGCTTTCATAAACTATGAAGTATACAATTTTTCCCCATTCTAAACACTTGATAAGAAACAGTTTATTTCAAAGGCATGTATTGCAAAATCTCCCCAACATATAAATTAGAGCGATATTCTGCACCAATGACCAGGGGCCACTCCATAGAAATTAAAAGCTCAGTATGACCTAGCATTGATTGTAGTGGCATCATTCTTTGTCAAAAAAAAAATCAATTATTTAGGAACCAAACATGTTTGGTACACTGTTCATTGTTTATTATACAGAACATTTTATCAATAAGAACAGCCTGGCTTTGGCATAATTAGGAATGGAAATTAGAAGCACAAATGCTAGAGTTGTGGTGCTCTTTTGGGATATGGTTATCCTGTTGTGGCCTGCAAGGGAGAGAAAGCATTCCTAGGGTAAGGGGCTAGTTTTGCATCGAGGAAAAAGCTATTTCTGATGCTAGACATGCAGGTAAAAGATGAAAATACGCCCTAGGTGGGTAAAGGAAATAATTCATCTTCTCTTTATCTAAATTTTTATTATGCTTCTAGCTAGAAAGTATTCAAGATACTGTCTGACATATGAAGAAAGTTCTAGAGCTATGAAAGAAGGAAGAACTGTTGTTATCCTCATATGACAAATGTAAATGGAGACAGAGAGAGACTCTTCCAAATCATCAAAGTAGTAAATGTTAGAATTGGGAATAGAATCAGGACAGATTAGACCTAGAGGTTATAATTTTTCACCATGATGCCATACTTCCTTTCAGTAGAGCAAGCTACTCCTTGACACTCAGGTTTTCTGACCTCATGGCACTCTATTTTTCATTTATTTTTGTTTTTCTAAAGTTTTATATAAAGTTGTGCTTTGTTCTGCCAAACCAAGTTGAACCAGATAACTAAAGGAGAAGTAGGATCCCATTGTCTGCATGGTGGTGGCATCAATGATTAGTGAAACATCTCAATGGGAAATAAAAATCTCAGAAAGACTTTTAGGAGAGTCTCCTTTTTGTGCAAACCTAGAGGTCCTAAGGAAAGATGACTTTCTCTTATGAATAAATGTTTGTTAATTTCAGAATATTACAGGAATACAAATGTTTTGGTTACACGGATGCTTTTGTACAGCTTGAGTCAAAGTTATAAGTGTGTCCATCACCCAGTTAGTGTACATTGTACCCATTAGGGTGATTTCACCCATCTCCTTCTCCCCCCTCCTACCTGCTTGATTTCCATTGAGTTAGTTCACAATTGCAAAGATGTGGAGTCAACCTAAGTGCCTATCAATTCATGAGTGGATTAATAAATTGTTGTATATGTATATCATGGAGTACTATTAAGCCATAAAAAATATGAATTAATATTAATAGCTTGCATAACAACTTGGATGGAACTGGAGACCATTCTAAGTGAAGTACCACAAGAATGGAAAAACAAACACCACATGTAGTCACTATTAAATTGGAACTAACCGATCAGCACTCATGAGCACATACAGAAGTAAATAAATGTTTTATTTTATGGCATTTCCATCTCTCATGTCACTGCCTTGAGACTTCTCCACTAGGAATTCAATACCTCCATGCTGGAGTAATATATATGATACACTTATTCAGACTAAGATTTTGGTGATGGACTCTCATACCATTTTAAGAGATGAAGGCCAAGAATGACAGAGGAAGCAATCCATAACTGAAAAGAATTAATCTTTCTGGAATACAGATAAATGTACAGTCCTCCCTCAGTGTCCATGAGGTCCGGTTCCAGGACTCTGCCCCAGTCCACACACACCCTCAGATACCAAAATCCCTGGATGCTCAAGTCCCTTATATAAAATGGGGTAGTATTTGCACATAACCTATACATATTCTCCCATGTACTTTTTAAATCACCTGTACATTACTTATAATATCTAATACAATGTAAATGCTATATTGATAGTTATTATACTGTATTGCTTTTATTTTCATTATTTTAATTGT
Source organism: Lepilemur ruficaudatus (assembly GCA_963574885.1). Lineage (NCBI taxonomy): Eukaryota > Metazoa > Chordata > Mammalia > Primates > Lepilemuridae > Lepilemur > Lepilemur ruficaudatus. The sequence goes on from CAUYRT010064577.1 coordinate 15,998, forward strand.
TGTATTGTTATTTTTATTGTATTTTATTCAAATATTTTCAGTCTGCAGGCACTTGAATTCAAGGATGGAACCCACAGATACAGAGGGCCAAGTATATTGTAAGGGACCCCTGAAATCATATCTCTTAGCCACCAGACTGCAAGTCCTATGGATGAGACATTCCCTTAGTAAAGGAACTACTGCAAATATAGAGGGAAAAAAGCCTTCACATGACAGACAATACTCTAAGTTAAAAATGCTTCCAGAATAATGTAATGAACCTTAACTTTACCATCAGTGAACACCAAAATGACTTGTCCATTAAACAAAAGTTATTATTCAAGTGTATACACCAGAAATACCTGGGGTGCCTTTTGAAAACACATGTGTTGATAGTCCAATTATATGGATTCATTGTTGAGTAAATAACCATACTGAGGAGTGTGGATTATCGGATATTAACATGGTGGAAGTCACTAGTTCTGTGTCACAGGGATTTGTACTGTTTCTATCACAATCAGTATTAATGTCCTCTAATAAAGCCTTAGATCCTCAGGTTTCTCTGAATAGTGTTCAATTCTACTATCTCTGGATGTGATTTTCAGCATTGGTTCTTAATGTGGCACACATATCACAATAACCTGTGAAGGCTTTTTAGAATGTACATGCCCAGGGATTCTAAGTCAGTAGCAATAATTTTTTTGAAATTCCAATAATGATTCTAATGCATCCCTCCCAATTGAAAATAAGTGCATTATCACAGAACTTCACTTGCAATGTTTATTTTATCAGCACTGCCAGGAACCTATTCATTCCATTCCATACACTTCCAGGCAGTGAAGACACCAAATTGAATAGGAAAAAAAAAAATCCACCATTGAGGAATTCACAAGACTAGGAATGGAAGACAGGCATAAAAACAAATTAATGACAATACTGAGTGCAAGCAGTTTACACCAAATCTTATGGGATCTGAGAGTTCAAGTAATCAATCTATACCAGGAGAGCAAAGAAAGATTTCATATGAGATTTAGTACTTGGATGGGAGATTTAAAATTTTAAAGACATTAATTACAATCTTCCAGGTAACCACTAAGAAAATAATTTTAAAATGCACAGAAAGGGAAATGAGAAAGGAATAAAGCACACTACAAAAAAATCACTTAAACACAAAAGAAGATAGCAATGGAGAATTTTTTTTTTCAGACAAAGTCTCACTCTGTTGCCCAGGCTACACTGCCATGGCATCAGCCTAGCTCACAGCAACCTCAAACTCCTGGTCTCAAGCGATCCTCCTGCCTCAGCCTCCCGAGTAGCTGGGACTATAGGGAGGGGCCACCATGCCCGGCTGATTTTTTTTGTCTATATATACTTAGTTGGCCAATTAATTTCTTTCTATTATTAGTAGAGACGGGGTCTCGCTCTTGCTCAGGCTGGTTTCCAACTCCTGACCTTGGGCAATCCACCCGCCTCGGCCTCCCAGAGTGCTAGGATTACAGGCGTGAGCCACCTCGCCTGGCCAAAGCACTTCTTTTGACTTAATTATCTCTATCTGAAAAATAATTTAGGATCCAATCTTAGCAGATCTCAACCTGCCTAAAAACATTTTCTACAGAATTTATATACCTAGATTGAAGGAAATACAATCAGATTTCCTTTAAAAACTGAGGATAGCAACATTTTTTTCCTTAATGGTCTCCAGAGCACAGTCTTAATTGACATTTGACAAAGTTTTTCCAGTTTTACTGCTATTTTACGGAACTGATGCAACCCAGTGCACTAACATTTAACTCATAAGTGCTTTGCATACTTTTGAGAATTCGAACCACTTGTAGTTTATTAAGTGACTAGACACATTGTGCTAGAGACCGTGTCAGCAATGGGACAGTTTTTTTTTATCTTACCTTGTGAACTGATCAATCATAGAGGGCTGGGCACCAACTTTGAATCTCCTGTTTCTCTTGGCTGCTCACACATTTTTAGATTCTTTGTTTGCCTAAACATGTCACCCTACTTTGAGACTTATTACAGTAGCTTGAGACCTTAGAATAATATCCATAAGGAGACAAGATCTTAATGTGCAATATTATTTGTCCCTGATGAACAGTTGATACCTACTGTAGAGGATGCTCAAAGAACATTTTTCTTTGGCAGAGAAGAAATGATTCTTGGGTCCAAAAAAGATGTGATCAAATAGAACTCAGAAGTTTTCTAGAAATAGAGCAAAGAATTCAATAAATAGATCAATAAAACCTGAAGATTAGGAAAGTTGAATCTTCTCCAACAGACTTGAGAGATAAGTAACATCTAGAATAAAAGAAAAAAGAACCAGACCTGGGCCTTTGGGAGGTTTAGAAAGAAATATATATATAGTGAGATCAGGAGATTTCAGTAAGAAACACTATCTAAGCTGGGTCCTATATTTATTGATGTACCTTTAATTGCTTACAGATATATAGTTTATCTATTTCTATGACTATTTTCAAGGCATGTAACCAAGTTGTTTCTTTGGTTTTATCTAAGAAAATTTATCTGATTATTTTTGGAAACCTATCTCAGATAAATAATTTTAAACAATACATATTTATGTATATAAAGAGAGTCATTCATCATTATGCCATTTTTAATAGCCAGAGAGAGAGAGAGTGAAAGAAACAAAAAGAACTAAAATTTCAATCATAAGAGAGATGTTTCATACAATATGGTGTAGTTACTAGATAAAAAACAGGCATCCAAAAAGTTACAAGTAGAAGGGTTTTTAGCAAAAAACGAAATTATTTGTCTCATAACAATGTTTGGATGAGAAAGTAAGACAATATTTTGTGATGACTCTACTTACAACTATGAAAAATTTATATAATTGTGAAACAATTGAATAATTTACAAACCAAAATGATACACTTGTTCCTGTTAAACTGTCAGGATATCTGTATTTTTAAGAATATTTTCTCTATTCTACAAACTTTAGGTAACATTATTGTATGATATTGTTTTTATATTTAAAACATTTATTTACAACCAATGAATGGTCTGAAACTCATCATTTGTGTGGTAAGTTCAGGCAGACAGGACTCATGAAGCCCAGAGGTGAGGGGAGGCATGTTACCCAGAGATCTGGTTAGAGCAAAGAAAGGTATTGCCAAGCAACTGCAGGTGACCCAGCTAGAATCCGCAGGCAAACAAGCAGAATCTAACTCTTAGCCCGATGGTTGTTTTATTTTGTTTTGTTGTTTTTTGGGTTTTTTTAACATTTTTTTAATGCTACAAGTTATAGTGCTAACGTAGTGCTTTAGTTCAAGTGTTAAAGTTGAAAAAGATATTAAATTAGTGTCAAAACATGAGCTGTTTTAAAAGAAAAAATTCAATTGTATGTATTCTAACACTATCAATTCTGCCTTATTTTATTTCCCTAGCATATTTTTTTTCTCACTTAAAAAGCTGTCCTGCACTTTCAAAAGTTATTTCCTTTCTTTTCATGTCCCAGCTTCCACTACCTCTCTGAGAATCGCGATGTCCCTAGAAGCTGGACACTGTGCTTCAGGTCTGAAAAACAAAAGTTGCTCAGTATGAGGAGAAAAGGAAGCAAAATATCTATGCCCACTGCTTCCTGATTACAGAAGCTTCTGTACTAACCGTGCTGTATTTCCACATGGGGAAAGAAAAGTGAGTAAAATAGCAGGATGGTTATGGGAGAAAATAATCTGTGGAGAGACACTGAAAAGCAGTCTAGAATAAGAATCATTGATCAGAACTAAATATGGCTAAGGAATACCTGGAAACTGGAGTTACACTGACGCAAGTTTAGGTAAGAACAGTGATACAAAACTAGCCTGAAGCAGCCCTGTTAAGGAAGAATTAGGGAAAGTCTACCAAGTTTTTATCCTCAAATGAAGCCATCTGTGTACAGCAAGTCCTCTCAAATAACGTCGTTTAGTTATAATGCTAATGACAAAAAAAACAAAAACAAAAAAACATCAATCTGGGCCAGGGCCACTGATTGTGTGGAGTTGGCATGTTCTCCCCATGTCTGCATGGGTTTTCTCCGGGTCCTCTGGTTTCCTCCCACAGCCCCAAACTGTGCATATCAGGTGAACTGGCATGTTTATGTGGGCCCAGTGTGAGCACAGGTGGGTGTCTGAGCGCGCCTCATGATGGGGTGGGATCCTGTCCAGGGAGGGTTTCCATCTTGCACCCTGAGCTGCCAGGATGAGCTCCAGCCACTCACAACTCTGAACTGGAATAAGCAGATAAACAATTATCTTCCTTGTTTTTATTAAGCTTTCTTAAATGTGTATACATATATCCCCCATTTATTTCAATGTTTAATATTAGAAGTGTTTGGGGTCCTTATTTAGAAGTTTTGTGACGTTTTCGTGACCAGAGATATGCCATAGGAACTTAACTCCTGTTCCTATCACTTACTTAGTCTATGGTAAAATGGGTTTCATTATACATCATTTCACTTAGAGTCACAGTTTCCAAGAACCTATCAACAATGTTACGTGAAGACTTCCTCTATTTTGTGTTACTAAACACAGTTAGTATAAGAAATCCTAATTTCAAGAACACAAAATGAAGTGGAATGAATTCAATAATGCTAGCAATTATATTAAACACCTGCCTGGGCACTAAGCATTTAGAACCCAGCAGTGCATTAGACATAGCCCTTGCCCTTGTAGCACTTACAGTCTAGCATAATTCTCCAAAATACAACCTATTCTCAATCTCCTTCTTCTGATTTGATTTTGTTCTTTTAAGTTAGTAAAAATCATGTGAATGGTTCGTTTTTTCCCTTTTAAAAAATATGTTAAATTCATCCTGCCCACGTAAGTTATAAACCACTTAAAGATAAGATTCCTCCTTATATTTCTGCCGTCCTTCAATTTGGCACTCAATAGATATGTTTTGGTGAACTAACTAGATATTAAATATGAATATAACATCATTGTATTACATGGCATTATGTTTGTACTGCATATTACAGGTACAAGTACGTGAGGTCAAAGCAGAAATTTGAACAAAAGCACTGCCTCGCCTTTACTCCCCTTCCCTTTCTGTTTCTGCCTGTCTGTTCTTCCAACATGCCGCATGCCTAACCTCCCCAAGATCTCCAAAAGAGGCTTTTCCTCTGCCTGGAAAGTCTCTCCTTCATTTAACCAACACCAACTCATTCTTCAGGTCTGAGCTTGAAGGCTACTTCTTCACAGAGCTTATTTACTCTGATCTCCCCAGGGTAGGTCAAATCTACCCTCATAGCAAGCTCTACTTTTCCTTCACAACCACTTACAGCATGTCTTAGTTACATATTTTCTTTTGTAATTATTTGGATAACATATGTCTTGCTCTTGAAAGCAAGAGCTCTAAAGGTAAGAACTGTTCCTGTCTTGTTTACCATGGTGCACCAGATCAGAACCTCGGCCATAGCAGCAACTCAGTAAACATCTATGAGTGAGGCCAGACCCCCCTAGAGTTCATTTATTTATTCATTTATACATTTCCTCATTCATTTATTTATGTTCATTTACTCATTATTTCATATTGCCATTTGATTCTAATATAGATATATATATATATATATGTAGCCTAGTCATAGTAATTACTCCATAGAGTTCTAGACTCTGGGATTACAACCAAATACACAGTAGGCCCTGCCTTCAACGTATGCACATCTGAATACTGAATCTAGGAGACAGACACAGGGAAATAATTTCTATAACATGGAGTTTCAGTTTCATGATAGAAAGAAATATGGGAGTACATAGAAAGAATGGCTAGGAATAGTTAAATCTGTTCCTCCTTCCACCAATAAATTATTACTGCTCAAATCATAAGGTCTAATATGCCATTCTATATTAATGATAATTTTACCATAAGAGTCATTGTATTTCATTATTATATTTTGGATATGTTTCTATTTGAAATAAAATGACAAATTAGCAATATCTTCCTATGTAAGTATATACCTCACTGTATTTATACATTTAACTGGAAAATTTAAGTCTGTATGTACACAGTCAATATAATTCCTTGCACCAAATTTGTAAATAAAGATATTTTATATCCAATTCTCAAAACATGCAATCAGATTTACAATAAGAAATGAAATGTAAACATATTTTCCTAAGCCACTAATTTCCTATCAAGCACGGGACTTTTAGGATCAAGCTGATTCTGACTCACAGCTATGCAACTCTATGATTGCGTTTGCTTAAGCCACAGCCAGCATTTTCTATAATCACTCTGTTTAGAACATCAGATTTCCTGTGGATTTTTTTTAGACTTGCTATGCCACCCAAAATTTTCTCTGTAAAGGGTAATATAATATATATGGCTCTTTATTGCATTTTTTCTGAAAGAGGAGCCTGGCCAGTGAAGAAGGCCATGAAAGCAACCTTTCATTCCACTGTTTTATGTACAAATTCATTCCAACTGTCAGAAATACCAGATATTAATGGGTCTCCCACCTTCAGATTCATCATCCACACTGTCACCAGAGTGAGTTTCCTAAACCAATAATCTTTTTTATTCCTTGCTCTGTCGTCCAGGCTGGAGTACAGTGGCATCACCATAGCTCACTGTAACCTTAAACTCCTGGGCTCAAGTGATCCTCCTGTCTCAGCCTCCCAAGTAGCTGGGACTACAGGCAAGCACCACCAAACCCAGCTAATTTTTCTATTCTCTGTAGAGACGGGATCTTGCTATGCTGTTCAGGCTGGTCTCGAATTCCTGGCCTCAAATGATCCTCCCACCTTGGCCTCCCAAAGTGCTAGGATTACAGGCATAAGCCACCACACCTGGCCTGAACCAACAATCTTATGACACCTCTCACATGTCTGAAATCTTCTGATGGTACAACAGTACATTTCAAGATAAAAGCCAAGCTCCCCTTTGGTTTGGCAATCAAAAGTCTTCACAAGCTGATCCCTGTCTTACAGTCCCATCCTCCACCTCACTCAATCTTGCATTTCAAACTCCCTTGATACTGAGAAGTTCATGGCTTCTCTTACTCACCATGCTTTCTCATGTCCTTGTGCGCAGGCTCTTTCCTCAGCTGAGAACTTCCTCCTCTCCTAGCTAATATTTCTGCTTAACTTTAAGATTTACTTCAGTTCTTTCCTCTCGGAGACCTTCTCTGAGCTCTCCATCCCAAGAAAGGAGACTTACTCTGTTTTCCAGAACAATTGGAGATGCCTGTATTGTTACACCTATTACATTATATCGATTTAATCGACTCATCTGTCATACTTCTGGTTCCACTACAAGATCCTTGAGAACTGAATGACAGGGAGGTGAGTCTTATTTTTCTTTGCATCCACCTCCTCAAGTTAACCATGGTGTTTAAAGCAAGATTGGTGCTTGATACATATTAGTTATTTTCCTTTCTCAAAAAGGTGCTTAAAGCACTTATGAAATAGATTGGTGGGAGAAGAAAGAGACAAGTATATAAACAGTCATAAATCAGGAAGTGGCTATGAGAAGTGCCACAAAGGAGCATTCAAATAAAGGCCAATGGGCGTTGAAAGAGGAAACAACTGATTGAGAACATCAACAAAAGTTCTATTTGAATCGGATCTCTCAGAATGGGTAAAATTTTGATAAAAGAAAAACTGGAAAAGGGGTCAGAGAAACTGCCTGCATAAATAAATAACAGAGGCAGGTAACAACAGATTGTGAACTATGAATAGTAACTCTGGTCATGAGAGGAATATGTAGCAGGATAATACAGCCTGAAAATGAAAATGAAGATATGATTAGAGCAGCGGTCCCTCAACCTTTTTGGCACCAAGGACTGGTTTCATGTAAGACAATTTTTCCACGAATGTGGGGGGTGGGAAGGGGAGGCGGAGCTCAAGTGGTGATGTGAGCAATGTGGGTAGCTGTAGGGGCTATAAATAGAGATGAAGCTACAGATGAGGGGGCACCCCGCCCCCCTCAGCTCCTGCTGTGTAGCCCAGTTCCTAAGCTTCAGGGAAGACAATTTCAACACGGACAGGGTTGCAGGGGTAAGGGAGTAGGGAACTGGCCACGGACCACTACTGGGCCATAGACCAGGGGTTGGGGACTGCAGGATTAGAGAATGGGGTTCTTTGAAGGCTCATGGATTTATGGAGTTTAGTCTATATACAACATAAGTAAAACAAAAACCACTATGGTTTTTAAGCCTAGTTTTGATAAGGGGAAAGAGCATTGTTCATCGGCTCTCCAATGCTGCTGAGGCATGGGGGTTGTTCTCCATCACAGCTACCACCGTCATCACCACCAGTGTAAACCAGTGCGACCCAGCTCTACCACTTTAAATATGGCTGAAAGGGAAATACTAAGTATGATCATGTAAAGCACAAAGCTCCCAGGCTAGACAAGGTCCAGAAGAGCTGGGTGTTTGCAGAACATGGCCACCCCAACCCCCAGCAGAGCTGCTCCTTCCTCTTCTCCACAATCACATCTTCAAGTGAATGGCCTCAGAATCTGCGAAGCAGTAGTGCAAAGGTGAGGAAGGGCACCCAGTAGATGTGTACAAATTAGGGAGAATCTGTCCTTTCCTTGAGTAAAAATCACTCTCAAGGAGCTCTTGAGGAGTGACTATAAAGTTGTTTTGTTATTAGCCTGTAATTTCAAACCTATCACACTTGAAATGCACAACATTTCATAAAAATACCGACTCCTGGTAGTGTTCAAAGAGCAAATCTTTGACACGCCACAACCAAAATGACTGAAAGTAATGAAAACTGAACAAAATACAGGAAGACTTGCTTTCCCCGGAAGAGCCACAAACATCCTACAGGTGATTAAGTTTAGAGTTAAGTGTTTCCCATCACTTTCATACTGCAACTAAGGTATCTTAGCCTAGCTTATGCAAATTGAACCACTGTGTTATGTAACATCTGATAACTCAACCTATTTGTTCATGCCCCACTCCATTAGGGAAAGAAAAACCTAAGAGGATAGTAAGTTTTGCAAAATGCAGACAATTTACATGATACAATCTCCAGTTTTTTAAAGGGAATGTCACTGAAAGCTATTCTTCCTTTCCCAGGCTTCGGGACTAACTGCTTTCATTACACTTCCAACGTCTTGTTCCTCTGCCTCCCCTGTCCAGGAGAGCCCTAATTTATCTCCATCCTCCTCTACTTAACTCACATAATTTCATGTATAAATGATGCAGGGCTCTCAGTTTTTCCACATGCCACTTGTCAGCATCCTCTCCTATTGCAGAAACTGTCCACTTACCTCTTACTCACTCTTTTCAAGTTCCCATTCACACCTCTTTGTCACCCTCTCAGTGAATGACCACATATCCAACTTCATAGTAAAATTAAGAAGTCATCTGATGGGAGGGAAGGCTGTCAACCTCCGGCTCCTACTACGACACACTTGTCTGAGTCCCCATCCATCCTGATACTTGTCTTCCATTTCAGTAGGATATGTCCTTCGGCCTGTCAATCACTTTCCCTACAGTATTCCAGTACAGCTGTTGAACAACAGTATGTCAGCAATTGGATATATTTCTAACCCGATGATCTAAAAATCTCTCTCCTATCTACACACCACATGCTTTTACCTTTTTCGTTAAATTGAATTAAAAAAGGGAGAACAAGTCCTTTGGCTGTATCCCCCAAAGGCTTTATCATTGTTTTTCTCTTTCCAACTTCATCTAAGACATGGTTCCAAAGTAGCATGTTACTTTTTCCAACTAATGCTGTTTGTCATCTATGATTCTCCATACTAGCTGTTAAAATAAAAATAATGAAAGGAAGACTTACCCATCACCTTTGAAAATTCCTGTGGTTTCTGATTCTTCCTTTGGGCTCTGATGGGAATAGGCCAGTGCAAGAATGCCCTGGGTACCTTGAAACGAGGGTGGTAAAGAGGGGATCCATGACCTCCTAAGTATACACTGCTGCTGTGCATGCTTGCTATTCCCCAGCCTGAAGAACTAGAGAACAAAATGTGAACTTCAAGCTTACTGGGAGCAGATTTGCCAGCTACACAGGTGCCTGGGCATGCTCTGCAGCCCTGCTCCCAGCTTCTTTCCTGGAAGGTAGCCTATGAGTATCCTGGAGAGACAGGAGGGCTGTAATATTCCTCTATCGTGCTCTGCAAGACACACAGCAAACACCCTGCTGAACCTCAAGGGAAGAAGCCCGAGTTTTCTTGATTAGAATGTCTTCCTAGTGCTCCTTTGAGAAAATATGACGCTTGGGGAAAAGGAACCTTGTAGAGGAGCGTATTTATTTGAATGACAGTCGCTTTCCAGGTTGCTATGATATGCGCGTCACCTCACTCAGCTTATTACTATGAGGCTCCCTTGTCAACAAAACAACAAATGAAAGTTGAGTTTTATTGTGTTTTAAACAATGAGTGCCATTTGTGTCAGATTTTTAAAATCTAAATTTAGCTAAGAAATTTCATACGCTTTAGTTTTTCCTTCTGTACCTTTTATATATCTCAGAAAGAATTTTTTGCTGTTGTACTAGAAATCTGGAAGGAAAAAAAGTATCATTTTTTTTCCTTTTTGTGACACTGGGGATAACTCTTACCCTTGTAAATTTGGTATAGAGGGTGGGTATTTCAGTTTTCCCATATTGTTTTACTCAGTACCACCTGATAAAAAGCTTATAGAAATTAGCTTTGCCACACACCACTGACCTACAGAGTCATTTTTCAGCTTCATGAACAAGTCTAAAGGAGAGGAAATTATTTTTTATTAACCAGGTACTAAAATCTAAAGCCTTTTATAAGGGTTGCTTGCTTCTTTCCACCGAGACCAGTGGGCAAAGGAAAAGAAATCCAACTGCAATAACTTTGCCTATAGGCAGCATTATTAAAATCTATAAGGTGAAATTTTTTAATACAATCAAATCATCATAAAATATGTTAGGTATTTATGGTAAATACAACTATTATTATACACCTTTCTCCTGTGACACCACCCCTGGGAGAAAGGGATTTTGTATGTTTCAAAAATGAGCCTTTTTGTAAGGTGCATTTGGGCTCCTCTGGTTAAGGTCAAGTTGCGTTTTCCATTATAAACCTGTTTCCAGGGGTTTATTACTTAGTCATAAAAATCTGCTTGGGGCTAAAATATGGCATATAGAGTCTTAGCTCAGCAGCACATTCTTTTAAAAAATGTATCAGAATTGGCTAAAACTCCATTTTAAATGATAAAATTATGACAGGAATATGTCCTGAGCCAGTAAGCTCTCCCAGCTCAGGCTTTGCGTTGAGCAAAGGCTCACACCCACAATCCTGTATCTTTCCGCTTGTCCCATCTAAGGATCTATAAAGTCCTCCACAATATTTCCAGGCAAAACACCTGGCAAATATTTTAAGCTCTAAAAAGACAAAAGAAAGAAAAACCAAAAACAAATAAACTCAAGTCTAGGGCAGTGCTTTACTTTGTGAGGTCTGAAGTAAAAGAGTTGTGGAAAAATAAAATCTTATTTCATTTCCCCGATGTTCACACTGAAAATACCTTCTTTCTTTTCTACTGGAAAATAAGAAGACATCAGCTAAAATATTCAAAAAATCTGAATTGATAGAAAGACTGATAGTGCCCCTTATTAAATAATGCTAATCTGTGATATATTTTTTTGGAGTGGTGTTTTAAATAGTTTTTGCTCATTTTAAAATGCAGTTAACCAAAGCAGGGAAATACTTTGAAGCAATTGTGGAAAACAGTCATAAATTGAAGCCACAAGCGATGTCTTTGAGAATTAGGATTTAGGAATAAATTATGCCACCCTGTAATACAATTTACTTTGGAATAAACTTGGAATTTAAGAATGTTTATTGTTACTTTGGACAAATCACTTAACCTCAGTGAGTTTCAGATTCCTCACCTGTAAAATGAAGGGCTGGATTCATGATTATCCATTTCCCCCTTGGTAGGATAAAATATACAGATAATACCTGGTTTGGGGGTAGGGCCTGCTACTTTGTGACATTGTTAAAATCACACCATAGGAAAGCTCCTTCTCTGGCCCTCTTCACTGATTTAGTCAATAGTCCTACAAATTGAGTTGATAATAAGTGGGCTCATGGAATTTACCTTTTGAACTCTGATATAAACCTCACTACAACTGGCTTTTTGTTATCACGTAATGAAGAGGGATGTCACAGACAATGTATCTCCATATGGCAGAATATTTAAAGATCACTTATATTTTAATTTTCCCATATATTACATGAATTTTAAAAAGCAGATTGCATTTCTGAATGATGTCTGGTTTGGTTAACATTAAAATAATTTTATATTCTCAAAGACACCCACTAACATAGGGAGGAGGGGAACAGAGAAGTTTTCTCAGGAAGTGGTGGTGATGTTTAAATTTTCCAAAAACAGTGAATAAGTATATGATCTATCTGCCAAAAACTTGCCTAGGGAATAATCACTTTGCTGATTGTACTTAATGAAGAGCTTTATTGATTTCAGATTGCCACTTCCAAATTCTGTGACATGTTTTCTTTCTGTAATAAACAAACATTTGCTTTCCTCTCAGTGCATTCTGAGTTGAAAATACACTGGTATTTTTACAAACAAATTTCTTAATTAACTTACTGCTAATGTGTCAATATAATTTGCCTTTCTTTGAAAAAAACTATATGACCACTAACCCACAATGGCCACTCCCTTCTGCCCTGTCCTCTCCCGAACATCTTTACCCACTAAAGAGCTATATATGCCTTCTATTTCCATTCATATCCACTGTATTTCTTAAACATCTATTTTCATGCATCCTAAATCTATTCTCTCTATAGTCTTCTTATTCTGCCTAAAGATAGCAAACAAAAATGATTTTTTTCCAACACAGGACTGATTTTTCTCACTCAGAGGACTGAATCCTGGGCAGGGGGTAGGAGGCATTTGAGAGAGAAGGTATTACATCATAAATAAAAAATAAATAACCAAACAAACAAGCCAAAATAAATCATTTTAAAACAAGATGAGAGCCTTTAGCCCATTGAAATTCATCCATCAAAATAGGCAACAATGAATCAGTAGAGCTTGCATTTCCAGGGTGAGCATGCTAACTGATGTACTTCTCCCAAGTAAAATTCTAAATATTTAAGCAGTTTTCAATTTATTGGCTAAACACAATTATCACCACTAATTAGACACCTGGACTTTTTAAGCCTTGTCTCCATAAAGAAGTGTGAAACGTGGGTGCATCATCTCTTCAGAGTAGCAGTCAAGGGTAAATATTAGTACCTTGACTTCTATCCCTTAGAACAATTTACAGGGATAGAATCTGATTCAAATAAAAGAGCAAGAGCAGCTTCAAGGGTGAATAAAGTTACAGAGGAGACTATATAAGGAAGTTGGAGGAAAGGATATCAGTACATCAACTCCTCTTTGTTTCCAAGCTTTTGGGGATGTCAATAGATTGCACAATTTATTGTGTGCAATGAGATGCACCCATCTATACTACCCCTTGTTCCCTCTACAACAGCACCCTGACAATACCTGTTTGGTCCCTATCATTTCTATAATCATCTTAGATTTCTTTTAACCAATTTATTTTCTGTCTGCCTCACTCGAATGTAAGTTCTGTGAGTGGGGATTCACATCTACTTTCAGTCCTAGTGCCCAGGTATAATACCAGGCACACAGTATCTTCCCATAACATTTGTGGAAGGAAAAAAGGAAAGGAAGGACGGCAATATGTAGTGGCAGGGAGGACTGACAAACAATGTAAAAGTCACTGGCTGGACAATCTACTTAACTAGTAATGGAATAAAAAGACTGCCTCATCCTTACATCCATCCTAACAGAATAAAAAGTGTAAGTATTACAAGGATGGAAAAACAAGCACCACGTGTGCTCACCATCAAATTGGTGTTAACTGACTTAACTGACCAATACTTATGTGCATATACAGTAGTAACATTTGCCGGATGTCGGGCAGGTAGGAGGGGGGAGAAGCGATGGGTATATTCACACCTAATGTGTACAGTGCACACGTCTAGGGGATGAACACGCTTGAAGCTATAACTCAGATGAGGCAAAGGCAATATAGGTAACCTAAATATCTGTACCCCCATAATACACTGAAATAAAAAAAATTGATATTGGGGACAAGAAATAATAATAATAAATATTACAGTTTCTTATGTGAGAGAATGTAATCTGAGAAAGAATGAACTACTAAGCCAATATCTAGATCTTCAAAAGAAGGCACCTCCCAAGTTTTTGTCACATAGACAAATTGTATTAAATGTCAATAGTGTCAACATGTAATTGTACAGCTCCGGAATTTTTGAGGCAAAATTAAAGGCTCTAGGCTTTTCTTCTGAAATAAGGTAATAGCCTTGGGAAAGCAGTAGTTGAAAGTTTAAAAAGTTAACATGTTAAAAAAAGAAGTCGAATATGTCTTGGCAATGTCAAGTTTCCAACACATAGAATATATCTTTTATGTAATCACATATAGTAGTGAAGAAATTTAATCTCAGGAAAATAATCACACCTGAGAACACGCTAACAAAGAATGTTCTCCTTCCCATAAGAGTGCCCGGATATTTAATTATTCCCTTTTGAAGGCTTAGATTGCTAAAAATATAAATGTGAAAATGTCTGACCTAATTTCTTCCGCAATGCCACAATCTACATACACAAAATTACCACATGATATGTCCATATGTGCATCACTTCCAATAGTGAAAAAGTGCAAAGTGAGTCCAATCCAAGCAATGATACTGCTTTATATTTGTGTAGCATAATATAGCATCTTCACATACTATCTCATTTAATCCTTACAATAATTTCATAAGGTTGATGAAATTAGCCCTATTGTAAGGTTAAATTACTTGCTAGGTCACACGGCTGGTAGCAGAACCACAACTCAAAGCCTGAATTTACTTCATGCTCCATTCGGTTTATCGTAACTGCTCCCATAAACTCCAGCATTTTAACAAAAATATTCCTCTTTCAGTAGCATGTCAAACATAGTGCAAGTATTAATTTAAATCTATATTGTAAAATTACTATATTATCATTACCAAAATTTTTCAGTAAATCATGTTAACCTTCATGTTAATTAGAATACTGATTTAGCAATCCTAATATTTGTGTATTTAACTCAGTGGAGGTTTTGTTTTATTTTGTTAAGTTATGTTAAATGAAACTTTAAAAACTAAAATACAAAACTAATTAATAAATACATAAATAATTGTGTTGTCGACTGATTTGTAAGGTGTCCTTTGATATAAAAAATAACTCATACATTTAACAGTCTTTGCACTCTTGTAAGCAGTAGCCTTGTTACAGCCTGGCATGCAGGAAATCTGCAGAATGTAGTTCTTAAACAATGAATTTCTACAGAGAAGAAATTTAATACATTGTAATAGCCCTTGCTCCTTGAATTTGCTTCAAAATAACCTGTGGAACTTTCCACATACAGACACAGACAGACACACACAGACACACACAAACACACATGCACACAAACCCAGGTCCAGTCCCCTTGAACTACTGAATCAGAATTTCCTAAACAGGGTCCCAGTATGTTTACTTTTTAAGAACTCCAAAGGAGATAAGAGTCAAGATTCAGAACCACTGCTATTAAGTATAACATTTGTCTCCTCTGACAATTTTTTAAAATAGTAGTTTACGGTAGTGTAGAAAAATGATGCCGACCAATATCTCTAAGGGGTATAGCCTTTGCTCCTTCTTAATATTTCACAATCACACCAATCCCAATAAGCATAACTTCCCCAGCCTCCGTTTTAATTTGTTAAAATCAATGAGACACCTACAGAATTTTAATAGTAACATTAAGCCAACCCCGACCACTGAGTGTCCCTTTAAAAAACAAGTATGATTGTAAAGGATAGCTCTTCCTAAATATTTAAGGCCCCTTGTAGAAATGCTAAGTGGAGCTTATTTAAAGACTTAAGTACACAGAAACCTGACACACTCATTTTTAATGGGGAGGTAGACGGTTGTTTATTTAGCTTTTGAAATCTATCCTAAATTTGGCTTTATGGAACCAAAAAAGTCTAGCTTTAAATTAACAGACTGCCTTCTACTGTCCAAGGGATAATTTGAACTTCACTGAGACATGTCTATGAATGGAAGTAAAAATAACTCACATTAAACTCTAAGTACTTCCCCACACGCATTTCACTTGCCACAGGGCCCATTGTTCCGTGGGTTGCTTTTAAGCAGCCTGTAGGAAATTTTCACTGAAACAATTTCCCATAACCAAGAAAAGGAAGGCCAAAATGATTTCATTTCAAAGAAAACAAAAAAAGACAAAAAACAAAAAACTTCCTTAGCTTTCAGCATCTAGGGTATTAAAAGCAGCTCTGTCAGAGTCGCAGGCATGGGAAATGGGAGACTCTCACCATACTCTAAAATTCTGTGGCTTTCATTTTAGCTCACTCTCTTCCTGCACTTTTGAACAAAAACCTACTTCAGATAAAGTGCTCCAGATAAAGTCCTAAATGCCTCCCCCTCCCCACCTCATCCATTCTTTAAAAAACTTAATTTCAAACGTAGAAATATTTCAAATATCTAGAAAAATAACAAAAATAGTATGAGACGCATACTCTTACTCATTAAAACAGGTTAATATTTTGCCATATTTGAGTCAAATTTCTCTTGTCCCCTCTTCTCCTTTTCCATCCAGGTCTAATCTATCTTCTGAAAACCTCCCTGATCCTATCAGGCCAAAATCATCTCTTCTTCAAAACTCTTTTCACCTAATTCTAATTTTGACCAATTTTCTGTTTCAGCTCTTGTATAGGATGGTTCTTATGAACTTTATTGATTTAATTCACTCTGCCCTTTAGCCTAAATGAATTTCTTTAGTGCTTACTGATTCTCAGGTTTTCTATTTCATCTTGAGTCAATTTATGTTTTTCTTTTGTTTAAAAAAAATCCATTTTTAAGTAAGTTTTTAAAATTACCAGCAAAAATGTTTTCCTACCTAAGATTTTAATATCTCTATCAAATCACTGTTCTGCCCTTTCCATTTCTAATAATGTTTATATATACTTCCACATTTTTTTTTCTAAATCTTGGCAGAATTTTGACTATTTTCTGAATCTTTCCAATTCTGTTTTGCCCATCATGTCCAAACCTACATGCAGAATCTCCCACCCTTCATGCCTTTTGAGCCTTCTAGGGAACTGTTAACAATGACTGGCACCTCCGGCAAATCAACAAGGTCAGCAGGAATATATTCAGTTGCTTCCCTCAGCCTGCCTCTGGCCCTTTGTAGGCTACAATGTATCCAACTGAGCCCCTCTCCTATGAAAAGTGAAATACTATGCCTTCTAGAAAAATAAAAGCACAACTTCAAAGACTTTGTTAATGATAAGGCAAAATATAAAAGATGTCTATAATAAATGATGTGGATGCCTGATATATAAAGGTCAAGCTCTAATAGTTCTGGAGAAAATTATATTACTTGGACTGCAGGGTTCAGAGAAAGTGACAGAGTGACAATAGGATTTAAGCTAATAATTATAATAATTCTAAGAATAGCAACAGTTTCCATTTACCCAATACCTATGCATGGTGGTAACTGAGATTAGCACCATCCACGCAGAACATATATATTAATATATAGATGTAGATAGATAGATACAATGTGTGTGTTTGTGCGTGAGAGAGAGAAAGGAGAGAGCATGTAACGGAATATTCATAGCACACTTGTGGGTCATTATAATAATCCCAGTTTGCCAGGGAATCTACGGTCAAAGTAGATTTAGTCACTTGCTCAGGTGACATAACTTGTAAATTGGGTTCTGGAATGAGAATACAAATCCCTGTGGCCCTAAACACTATTCTCTTTTCACTGTGTCTTGCTCACCTCATTCAAGAAGGTGTTAGCTAAGTTGTGAGGATGAGAAAGTCATTTTGTGTAAGGATATAAATAAAGGTAAAAGTATGGGGAAGTGAACGGCATATGGAGGAGACAGTAACTAATGGTAACAGGCAGCATTTAGTAAAGGCTCACTGCATGCCAGGCTCTGCTCTGAGCACTAAACCTGCATGAACTTCTGTAATTCTGGAAATAACCCCATGAGGTAAAAACTTCTATTGTCCTCATTTGACAGAAGTTAACTGAGGAAGAAAAAAAAAGGTTAAGTAAGTTGCCCAGGGCTGCCTGTGAACTATAAGTGAGGGAACTTAGATTCATATCCCGGAGTCTTATTTCAGAGCTGCCATTCTTAATAGGTAATAAAGATGAAAACGTGGAGAAATTTTTGGAAGGTCCCTAGTGACATCAAATCTAGTTCACTATTTCTAAGTATGTCTTCTGGGTAACACTATTTGCTTGTCGTGTTAATTTGTTGTGTTAAACACAGGTAAACAGGTCACTTTGTGGCAGCTCTTCTCAGAACCTTTAAAATATATCACTATGCAATTTAGATGACTAATAGAAGGATATAGGGCATGATTTTCTCTAATTTTCTTTGGCCAAAGCATAGTTATTGTTTCACAGGCAGATGAGTACACTTATAATCCCCTCAATGGCTTTTCCATAACCATGCAGCTAGTTAGTGGTAAACCAGGAGCCAGAACTGAAGACCTCTGGCTACTCAGCCAGGCTTTGTCTAGGCAGAGATAGTGAAAGATCCTGAAATGTATCCTTGGGACAATAAAGCAATTTAAGTTTTATGAGCAGGAAAAAGCAGGGCACAATATACTGGACAGACATGAACAGCCTTTATAAAACTCCTGCAGAAACTCAGGAATCACATGCAAAGTGGCCTGGACTAGGAGGTGACAGGAAGAAAAAAACACGAAGCAAGAATAAAACCAAACATTCAAGAATAGAAGTAAACCTTGAGGGTTGCTAGGAACTAGTGGTTGCTGTGAGAGACAGAATTTGCTGACCTACTAGGATCTTAGCACTGAAAACCCCTGTCCAGTTCTATCAACTTAGTCCAGGGAGTGGTCAGTTGCCAAGAGCTGTGCAAACACCATCTAATTGGGTGTAGTCATTATCTGAGAATTACTTTCAAATGTAGCTATATATTCCTTCCCCCAAAAAGCCAGGAAAATCATGGTCAAACCTTTGAACAAATTTTCAGTTCTCACCCTTTACCTTATCCCTCATGGCCTCCCTTCTCAACTATGTGTTTGTGTGTGTGTGTGTATGTGTGTGTGCGCGCATTGTGTTGTCTGTCTTTCTCTAGGGGCAAGCACAACTGAGACCTAAAAATATCTTATTTTTTCAAAACAGCTACACTAATTGATGTGTATAGAGAACATGTTAGTCATATTCACAAAATGCCAAAATAAATAAAAAACTATATCCTCAGGAAGTCACACACTCTTTAAAGTATACAACATTTAAAGAGGCCAACATTTATTAACCTCCCTTTTCCTTTGCTACATTAAGAAAAGAATCAGAGTAGTTACATCTTTCAGAATATCACATGGTATCAATTATTAGTTCACAGTTCCTTTTCTACTTTTGTTTCCTTATCATCTAATCCTTAAATCCAACTGCCTTTAAGGTAAACATTTTTTTTTCCTATGCATACCCTTGACAACATAAATTCCTTTCCATCATCTTATGGCAGAGACCACTAGGCAGCCACTAAAAGTTTCTCTCCTCCTACTGTACACATCCCAGCCTCTCTTGCAGTTAAGTGAAGTGACATTTTCTCCAGTGGAATGTGAACACAAGTAATGCACGTCACTACAGGTCCAGCCTCTACAAAATGACCAGAAGCATTCCTCGAGATGCTATCTCCCTTCCAGCACCTGGGATGCTGAGATCCTGGGCCACACTGGAAGTCAGATGTTAAAGATTTCAAAACTACCATCAGTATGAGTACCTGAAGGACACAGGAGAGGAGAGCTGCTGTGCTGACCTAAACGCTTATAATCCCACGACTCTTGTGTAACAGAGAAAATATTATTGTGATAATCCACTGCTTATTTTGTGGTCTCTATGTTACCACACCTAGCTTAGCGTAACAGAGAAATGGAATTAACAACTTAAAGTGGATTGGGACCATAACAAAGGCCCAAAACTTTAATATTGGCTTAGTGGTCAGTGTTAGGTAGCAAGAAAACAGACATAACAAGCTGGAAAGCTGGCAACTCATGCCAAAGAAAAGACATTTAGTAAAAGCGAAGCCTGCAATTACTCGAAAGACAATCCCAATGCCTAGTGAAACTGCAGCTTTAGGGAAAGACATTTCAAGAAGCCATGATGTTCTTCTGTATTACTGTTTTTCTTGCTGCCTGTTGCAGGGTCTGACAAGAAAATGATTAGTTCATACAAAAATTAACCAGTTTGTAGACAGAAATGAAAGAGAATGAGAGTCTCCAAAAATCTGATATTTTCTAGGACTGAAAAATCTGATCAGCAAACCACAACAATAAAAACAACTGTCAAAGCCTTTGAACAACAAAAGCCCATTATAAATTCTCAATTAAACAAAAAGACTTAATTCTGTGACAAAAATAATACTGCAGCTAGGAGGGCAGCCGGCCCAATCACTTCCCCGAGTCTAGTGTTTCAGATGGACTCAAGGTGGCAGCTCTGAATGGAGAAAGAAGTTCGGGAGATGGAAAGAAAGAAAAAAAAGCAGAGTTTAAAATTGTGTTTAGAGTAACTTTTCTGGGTATGTTGCCTGGCCACGGAACTGACTGGAAGCAATACAGCAGAACCTACTAAATTTCTGAGGGAACTGAACTGCTAAGAAACTAAGAGTCTATGGTAAAAGAAGCCAATGATCTGATTAGAATTTCCAGAAGGCACTCTGAAGCTAGCCCTCAAAAACACTTCTTCCTTCATTCCTCTTCCACCCTCAGAGGCTGTACAAAACCATATTGTGACTCCAACATTACACTCAGGGGAAAGGGGCTCTGGAAGCTATGTAGCCCTCAAGATGGGCACCTTCCCCACCACCTGCTTCAGATGTGCTCATGGACAGTCATGGTCAAAGGAGAATCTCCCAGAGGGTCATGGCAGGGGCTACTGAGAACATCAATAAAGTGTTCTGGGGACAACTGGGAGAACAGCATCATTGGTTATCTTAGCCACACATACAAATACAGCAGGGTGTTTTTAGCCAGAACATTTATATTGTTTTTGTAAAACAAACCCACATGATTAAGTGAAATAAATTCTTCTCTCCTGGATAAGAAGAGCCCACACATATCCTATGTATAACTTAAAATATTATTCCTAGAATTTAAAACTAAAATTTCAGGAACTCTCTGAAGAACAGGAAATCACTGAGTTATTGCAATCTAATGTGCTTGGAAAGCTTTTTTTCTTTGTTCACCCATAGATTATTTTGCCCCTGTAACCTACTGTAAGACATACAAAAAAAAGTCAAGGTATTATTTAAATACTGAGATAATATATCATTTTACTGCCATACACACAGGCCCTAACAAAATATATAACCGCATTACACTACTGGAATTAGTATCAAAAATATCAAGAAAGGAGGTATTTTATTCAATTGTTTATCCCTATGCCAACTACTATTATTATTTGATCATTTTTTTCCCCTGAAAGGAAAGATTTTTAAAAGTTCACACTGCCTTAGTTATTTCTAAAATTCTAAAGATGAGCAATGTTCTTATACCACTGGCTTAACTAGGAGTACTATTTCAGTTGGAATTTCTCTCTGTTCAGCCTACCTCCTTCCTCATTTTCTATGAGTAGTCAAAATAGCAGAGTATCACTTTTGGAGTGACATGGCATTTCGGGAAAAGCCCACACGACAACTGTTTAAAATATTCTTTGCAAGCTTCTGACTGAGAAATACAACACAGGCAATTCGGAGAAGACTTTAATTGTACTCAGATTCTATAATAGCAGAAGAGAATAAGATGTGGGAATTTTTTAAAAACGGTCAGGATTATGAGTCCAGCATTTAAGTGAACATTTTCTATACACAAGACTCCTCATTGGGTACCAATATATTGTTTTGGCTGATAATATGCACGTGAATAAAGCAAGAACAGTTATGGACAGAAGGATGTGGCACGGTAGGTTTCCATGCTGAAACATGGAAAAGGTTCAAGTTATAAAAAGGGAAGCTTTTTAAAGCCAAGATAGAGATAGGCACTCTTTTGAGCAGGAGATACTCTTTCTCTTTGGATCTTCTTTTATCCTCAGAAGCTGAAGCTCACCACTCCTTATCTATCAGCAGAACTTGACATAACTGAGACTTAGGATCTCTACAAAAGCCCAGACCAAAGAGAGGCTCAAAGATAGAAAAACACTGATGAGCTGCCACGCTGGGGAAGGAGAAGAAAATGGTGAGACAGAGGTGAAGGGACAGGATCCATGAAGACTATTTCTGTCAAAAGCAGAGAATGGATTTGGCCATGGGATGTATCCCAAGAGACTAGATTAAATTCCATTAGTGGAACTCAGTAAAGAGCTGAAAAGACTACAGAAGGCAGGGTAGAATCCTCTTCACCTTGGGGATGGACTAGGAGTGGGAATAGATTGCTTGAAGCTAAAGAAACTGGACAGTCTCCTTTCCAGCTGTGACTTAATTATGACGGGTCACTTTTATTGCCATAATCAGGCTGCACAAAAGGAACTGGGGAACCACCTCACATAGTGCAGTGTTAAATGTGATGTTCTTGTAGGTGTTTAATTCCCCTCCCAGGTAGGTGGGCAGGTTCAAGGTGAGAGTGACCTGGGTTTCAAGTTAAGGTTTGGTCTCAAGGTCCTTGTGGCCTCAAAAAGTATTAAGTGATACACACAGGACTACAAGACTTATCCTGGAGAGGCCATTGCAAAATAAAAAATTCCAAAATAAGATTTTCAATGCAAGTTCAATGAAGATAAGACCTCATTTAAAAGTGTAAAAGTGGAGTCGACAGAAAATAGAAACCAAGTGAGGTGAAGAGTGAGGAAATTATCCAAGGGAATGAAAAGCAGAAAGAAGTGAGAAAACTGCAGATACCCGATGCAGGTGCTCAGGGTGTACAATATGAAACTGCCACAGGCTTAGCAGGGCCAGAAAGACAATTTATAAAACGCTCAACACGAGGTGCACAGCATTGGAGGTACAAATAAGCAATCTGTGAGACTTCAGAGTTGAGGATGAGGGAAAGTTTCATTGGTGAGTTAAGCTGGACCACTCAGGCAGGCAGGCAAGATTCTACCAGAGACATGGGGGAGGCAGATATATTAGGAAACGAAAAACAGGATGACCAAAGGAAATAGAAAATGGGTAAGTATCATCATCTGAATGTTAAGTACTACAATTTTGCTGGAACAAAGCATTCATTAAATAATAAAAGTGCCTTGAAAGGCGGCCTGGGGCTATATGGAGTGTGGGACACTTTTTTTTTTTTTTCTGACAAGCAATGGGGAAGGAGGAAAAGAGCTTAGTGAAAGTAAATACTGTTTTCACTATAGCCTACTTAGCAGGCCTGGTGCTGGGGAATTCTTCCTTTCAGCTCTTAGAGGATGCCCATAATGGCTGCAAGATTATAAACTATACCTAACAATAAAAGGATCATAGGTTTCAGTGGATTGGGTTTGTTTGTACAACAAAGTGGTCACTATCATACTGCTTAGAGGTATTTTCTAAAGCCAACTTGCAAGAAAACTGCTATCAACAAGCAGTTCTAGAGGAACAATATCCTAAATATAACTATGGCCCCTATTGTATTCAATTTGAAATTTGTTACATCCAGGCCAGGGAACAATACAACATATTCATAGTGATGTACCTCTTCAACATGCACCCAAATTTATGACAGGAGGCTCACATATCCCAGACCAAAATTGAAAACTGGCTACATTTACTAGATACTGACACAAATGTGCTATTACCCAAAAGGAAAATGATGGGATTTGAGAAACACCCATGCTGGGAGAAGGAAGATTTATTGAATGTACACGTATCTAGTATAATTAACAGTCTCAAAATATTTCTGCATTTGAGAACTGCTTATTTCTTACCTGAAGCTGTAATGCGTGCATTCGAATCCATCACTTTGCCCCTTTTTGCAGCATGGTGCCTATAACACATAGAATTGAGGGCTCCAGAATGTCTACGATAAAGGAATAAACCTTTTCTTCTGCAAAGTTAACACTCTTAACAACCAAAAGAACTTGAATACAAGCTTTACAAGTTTGTGGGCCAGAAAAATAAAGATGGAAAGACTATCTCCAAGTATAGACTCCCATTTGCAAAAGGTAAATAAAAACAAAAAGAGCCCATTTTTAATCCAACTCTGTTGTTTCATCTCAAAGGCCTAATATTGCTTATAGGACAAATGCATTTAACTCATCACCCAAGATGCAGGGAAAAATGGGGAACAGGCATAAAAGGTAGGATAAAATAAGCCCCCTTCTGGGGATGGAAGATCAGGCCTGGGTTTAAACTTAATCTCTTTTCCTTTTTTCTCCCCAATTCTAACATCAAGCAGGACAGAGATCCATGACTGAGGCTAACTAATGACCTATGGGATCACACAACCATCAGCTTCTAATCATAACACTACCTGAGTGATCCCCAAGCATTTATTTAGTATCATTGAACCTCAACATCCTGATGTTTAAAAGCAGAATATTAGTACATATTTCAAGAGGTTGCTAACGATGTTCAGAAATAATGTATGCAAAATATTGAATATTAGATATTAAAAAATATTAGTATCCTATGTGTCCATTCATAATCCTGATATATACTCCCTTTAGAATAACACATTACAGAAAATAAAAAACAGAAAATTACCCATAATCTCCTAACCTTTAATGAATGACTAAAATTATTTTAGTATGTTCTAATTCAATTTATTTAGTATGTCTTGCATATATACAAATTTTCAAATATTTTACAAAATATCATAAAACATACCCAGTATGTTTTGAAACTAGTACATTTAAGACTTAAAGAAATTAAAAATGTTGTAGTCATTTCATCTATCAATCCTTCCTTTTATTGATTTCTTCCTTTGCTTTCATGCTAAGAAGACCGTCTTTATTTTGGTGTTAGATACTTATCTATATTATCTTCAAGCTCTTTTCTGCTTTCTTTTTTTACATTCAATCCTTTGATCCATCTGGAATTTATTTTAGTATATAATGTGAAGTAAAGAACTATTTTTTTACAGAGTTAGCTAGTTTTTCCAGAATCGTTTCAGAAATAATTCTTACTTTCTTTACTAATTTAAACACCACTTTTATCATATGCCTGAACAGGGTGCCAAAATGTTTTAACCCGCATGCCTATTTGGATAGCCCAATAGTGCCTGTCTGGGGTATTCTGAGACCATGTCCAGGCCTAGCAGGGAAGCATAACATCATTTGGCAATGAACGTCCACCATGTTGACAAAATGGGAAAAGATGGTGACTGTGCCACAAATGCACTACCCGTGTGCTAGTTAGTTGGTTTCTGGGTTTTCTAGTTCAATTCCACTGCAACTTCATGATACATATTTTAATATCTTGTGGTCCAGGTGCCCTTTTATTTCTCATATTAATCACGTTATTTGTGATTGTTCTTTAATGTTTATTATTCCAAATGAATGTTATATGCTCTTTGCAAGTTTCCTAAAAAATTTTGTTACAATTAGTTTATAACAGAAAATGTATTTAAAAAATACGAAAAGAAATGACATCCTTACAACAATAGGTCTTCCTAGCCACAAACATAAGTTGATCCATTTAGTCATGCATTCTCTCAATTTAAAAAAGGAAAAGGGCCGGGCATGGTGGCTCAGGCTTGTAATTGGGAGGTCAAAGTGGGGGGATTGTTTGAGGCAGGAGTCTGCAACCAGCCTGGGCAACATAGCAAGACCCTGTTGGTACAAAAAATAATACAAAAAAATCAGCCAGGCATGGGCACTAGCCTGTAGTTAAGCTACTTGGGAGGCTCAGGCAAGAGGAGAGTCAGCCGCAAGACCCAAATCCCAGGGTGTTCTCGGAAGTTCAAACTGGTCCACTAGGAATTTTGCAGTCTATGTGGAATTGAGATCCCTTAGATCTGCTCAAATACCACAGGTGAGAACAAAACTACAGGAAACCGAAACCTTATCATTATTTACCAATAATGTGCTGTGAGATCCAGAAAAAAAAAACTACACATTGAAGGAAGACAAGGATCCTCCCAGTAAAACAAAAAAAGAAAATATTGGGGGGAAAAAGTCAGTGCTCTTGTGACAGGTTCTGAAACTGAGACAGAAAAGGATTGCACACTTAGTCTTCTTAAAATTTAAGAACTGCTTATGAAGCTAGATTTTGAGTATGTGAGTTCAATAGAACACAATTGGTGGGCTACTCTGTCCCTTTCCCTAACTCAATTCAATTTCTGATACAGGACAGGAAGCCATTTAGTGGCAGAATAGCACTGTATGTTCAAGGGTCCAGGAAAAACTAGTATTGATTTCCCTAAGAAGATGCTCACAAAATAAACAGATTCCTAAAATAAAAGCAAGACAAAACTTTTTTTCTCCAATATACATGAATTTGAGGCATATTTGCTACATTGACAGACTTAATTACTTGCTCTATTCACAGAACAACTAAACAGTGACCACTAATGCAAAATAACATAGTTGCAATTTTAACCTATGCTTATCTAAGAATCAATATAAACTAATTACATACTGAAAACAATGAAGCACTTGTATTCATTCTCTTAAATGCATTTTCTATTATTCACAGAATCAGATTTTTGAGTGGTGGATTTTCAAAAGTATGGCTAAAGATAGAAGTCATTTATGAGTTAAAAAGTTGTAAGTTTCAATAACTACACCTCAAGTACAAACATACATACCTATACATAGTACGAATAATGATTTTTAGATATAAATCTTTCAAAAAACAAGCTTTGGTTTTATTTCAGTAGGCATTTGAATAAAACTGATGTGCCCATAGATCAAATAAACAACTACAGCTTTAGAAAAAATTGAATTAAAGGAGGCTTTCCATATTTAGTTCTACTGAAAACAATACAGATGTCATTTAATAAAAACAAGTTCCCTTTGCTATCTGCTTTATCGCTTCAATTGCTCAGACAGATTGAAGCGAAGGCATTTTGTTTTGTTTTGGTATGGGCTGTGCTTTTATAAAATTCATATGTTTACTCCAAAATATAGACTATGCATATATATAAACATATTTATATGCATATAAACACATGTGCATAAACATATATCTACAATTAGATGGGTGTGCATATATATATGTGTGTGTGTGTATGTAGATATATAAGGTTCCACTTTGCTCTGGCAAATATCCACAGAAAAAAATTAGATTACTAAAATTTGACTTTCTGTGATTAGACTACTTTCCCCCCTAATTGTTTTTAATGTGAATTTAATCCATTCTCAGACATTTTTATCTGGCATTATTATGAAAAAAAACTATACTGTAATATGATCAGCAATGAAGTAAAACAAAATAGATATAGTTTTTAAGTATACACATAAACATAAAATACATAGTTGGTTAAATATAATATACACACAAATATATAAATACATGTACAAATATATTCTAAATTATTTATTCTCTCAGAAATTCAACTGTGGCATTTGTTTATACTAAAAGAAAATTTCTATTTGGCTTGAAAATGATACAGAGTTGAAACTCCTTTGACTTGTCACCTGCCCGTTATTTTAATCCCTTATATTTTCCTAAATCTGCACTAAATCATTCAGTCATATTTGCTAGTCCCTGGGTGCTATCAGTATGGGGTCAACACACAGACAGTGGAACCTAATTTAGCTATTATGCCTCTTTGTTTTTGCTGCCTCAAAACTCTTCAAGCACTTCGTTTTGCTGAATAATCATTTAAAACACCATCTATATTATCAAATCTCTAGATTTTCTATTTTTGTTCCACCTACTAGGGAATCTGAAACATGCTTTAGGTCTTCTAGAATGAAAGTTAAGTATTTCTCAAGGTGTAAAATTGAACCACTTCCATGTTCCCTTCATTTAAAGAACCAAGTTTCTACTTTAAATCTGGAGAACAAAAGGAAAAACAATAAAAAATAAAATCCTTATCTTTGTATAAATAACAGTAGATTTTTTAAATGCTTAAATGTAATCACATCCTTAATGAATCATTATTACATTATTATCTTTGGAGGACAAAACACAGGAGGTAGATCAGAACAGGGGTTCATTTTATATAGTCATATTTACTGATTTACTGAAAGAATAATGTACACCTAAACTCTGGAGGCTGCTATTGATATTTAAATTTCAAATCATACTAAACACATTTGCCACATGCACTTGATAAAAGGATTTTAAGAGACATTGAAATTATTTTCATTACTATACTTTAGCTTCAACAAATCAAATGTCATGCATATATGTAGACATTGAATATATTTTCCATTCTTTTTATTTTTTTAAGAGATGGGGTCTTGCTCTATCTCTCAGGGTGAAGTACAGTGGCACGATCAAACTTCACTGCAGCCTCAAAATCCTGAGCACCAGGCTAATTTTTTCTTATTTTTTTAGAGACAGATTCTCACTGTGTTACCCAGGCTGGTCTTGAACTCCTGGCCTCAAGTGATGCTCCCACTTCTGCTTCCCGAGTTCCTGAATTACAGGCATGAACCACCATGACTGGCTCTTCCATTTTTAAAGGGAAAAAAATATGAAGAAATCTTCCTAAATAAGTAGTTAATATAGTTAATGAATACTAATGCCTAAAAAATATCTACAGCATTTTGTAAGTAAAACTAATGCTCATTTTTAAAGGAAATCACGTTTCCAACAGTTATAAACTGAATATTTGTGTCCCCTCAAAAACTAGATGTTGAAGCCTAACCCCTAATGTGATGGTATTAGAAAGTGGGGCTTTTGGTAGATGACTGTGTCCTACCAAATCACCCATGGCTCTGTCCTCATAAATGGGATTCATGCACCCTCTAAAAGGTTTCACAGAGAGCTCCCTCACCCCATCTACTATGTTAAAAAGTAGTGTCTATGAACCAAGAAGCAAGCCCTCACCAGAATTCAACCATGTGGGCACTCTGGTCTCTAAAGCTTTGAGAAATGAATTTGCATTGTTTATAAGCCATTCTGTTTATGGTATTTTCTTATTGTAGCCCAAGCTAAGATACCAATTTTTTTTTTAAATAAAAAAGTACATGATTATTGATGAATTAGAGTGACTATCAACTAGAAGTTCTAGGTTAGGGGTGGTCAAATTGTTGGTCCATGGTTTCCAGGCTCTTATTAACTGTTTGTTAGCATCAGCATCTCTGATAGCTCTTTCTTACTCCAGGTAAAGGAAGGGTGCATCACATTAGTTTTAAGGTTAATAACCAGAAGCCAGCATCAATGTGATGAAGAATCATTTCATGAATGCCAGGCACCCAAAGCAAAAGAAATATACAGTAATTAATTCAACAATTTTAACAGTAAAAATGGAAATATGCATCAATTTAGAGTGCCAGAAATCCCAAAAGGTCAAAGATGATGAATCAAAGTATTCCGCATATGAAACATGAGAAAGTATACATTCATTCTAGAGAATCAAAATTATGGCATTAGGGCAAGTTTAGTAGTATTTTTTATAATATTTATGTCTTAGATATGGAACTATTACAAATATACACATTTCAAATCTTAGAAGAGAAACAACTTCTACTTCTCGACTGAATTTATAGTGATAAATTTTCTAATTAAGCAGAGTACCTACTTCTCTTCTTTCAGGGCCCAAGCAACATCAAAGTCTTGCTCTAATCATTGGCTTTTACGGTGGCCTTCCATATCTCTCACTCCCTCCAGGGCCTTATTTCTTAGACCACTTCTTCGTTACCAATCCTTCCTTGCTCTTCACACACAACAGCTCTGGCTCAGAAAAGTCACAAAGATCTCTTGGCCCCTTCTTTAAAGCCACCCGTCTAACTGAACAGTAACACTCAATGTCAATAATCACAATGTTTTTTCTGATCTTGCCTATTCTGCATGTAAACACTATTACACAGGAACTTGCATAGTACACTAACTTTATAATTACTTCTTCATAGACATTATTTCATTTTATCTTTCAAAAAATGACATCTGGATTAACATTAGAGGACAGATCCTAATGCCTTTCCTCTAGATAAGGGAATGAATACCAAGTTGTTAGGTGGCATAATCAGGACCATGTAGCTGGTTAGGGACAGCCAGGATTCAGTCCTGGATAAACTTCAGATCCTCACTTCAAGGCTCTCGGGTCAAGGCCACCACTGACTACTATGAACATAGTTCTATACCATAGTATGAGGCTGATTAAAAGGAGGGCAGGCTGAATTGAAGCATCCACTTCATCCCTCAGCCAGATGCCAAACATGCAGGGTACCATCAGCCAAGGGGAAAGGAGAAGAACAACTTATTAAATGCCTGCTATATACCAAGCACATTATATAAATTATCTTATTTGTTCTTCCAAACACCATATGAATTAAGTTTCATCATGCTAATTTTACAGAAGAGGAAAATAAACTTCTAAGAGGTTAAGTGACCTATTCAAGGCTAGACAGCTAATAAATAGTAAAAAAATAAAACTCAAAATCAGGTTAAATCTGTCTGATTTGGGTGCCTATCCTCTTTTCTCGGAACACTACTGCCTCTTTCTAATACGCTACAGAAGACGAAGCAAGGGATATATAGCTATATGTCTCCACTAAACCATACCATATTCAGTCATGTGTCGCTTAACAACAGAGATATGTCCTGAGAGATGCGTGGGTAGGTGATTTTGTGGTTGTGCGGACATGATAGAGTATACTTACACAAGCCTAGGTGGTACAGCCTACTACATACCTAGACTATATGGCATAGCCTATTGCTCCTAGGCTGCACACCTGTACCGTTACTGTACTCAATACTATAGGCAACTATAACACAATGGTAATGGTAAGTATTCATGTATCAAACATATCTGAACATAGAAAAGGTACAGTAAAAATACAGTACAAAAGACAAAAACAAGGTACACCTATACAGGGCACTCACCATGATGGAGCTTACAGGACTGGAGGTTGCGCTGGGTGAGTCAGTGAGTGAGTAGGGAGGAAATATGAAGGCCTCAGACATTATTATATACTACAGTAGACTTTATAAACACTGTAAACCCAGGTTACACAAAATTTATTAAAAATATTATTCTTTCTTTAATAATAAATTAATGATAACTTACTATAAATTTTTTAATTTATAAACTTTTAAATTTTTAAAATTTTTGACTTTTTAATAACACTTAACTTAAAACATAAATACATTGTACAACAACATAAAAATATTTTCTTTCTGTATGTACTCTTATTCTATAAGTTTTTTTTCTATTTTTAACTTTTTTTTACTAAAAACTAAAACACACGTTAGCTTAGGCTTACACGGGGTCAGGATCATCAATATCACCGTCTTCTACCTCCACATCTTGTCCCCCTGGAAAGTCTTTAGGGGCAATAACACACATGGAGCTTTCATCTCCTAAGATAACAATGCCTTCTTCTAGAAGACTTCCTGAAGAACCTGCCTGAGGCTGTTTTACAGTTTACTTTTTTTTTAATAAGTGGAAAGAATACACTACAACAATGATTAAAAAATTTAGTAAGTAAATATTAATACATAAACCAGTAACATAGTCATTTATTTTCATCATCAAGTGTTATGTACTATACATAATTGTGTCTGCTATACTTTTATATGACTGGCAGCACAGTAGTTTGTTTATAGCAGCATCACTACAAACATGTGAGTAACGCTTTGCACTATAATCTTATGATAGCTACAGTGTCGTAGGTGGTAGGACTTTTGCAGTTCTGTTATAACCTTATGGGATATGCACCCAACATCTGAGCACCTAAATATATAAAGGCAAAAAGTAATAGATACGAAATGCACTATATAACGACATTTAAGAAAAATGACTGCATATATGGAACACAACAGTGATCCTATAAGATTACAATGAAGCTGAAAAATTCCTATCACCTAGTGAGGTTGTAGCCTTTGTACCATCATAGTGTGCAATGCATTACCTTTTCTATGTTTAGATATGTTTAGATACACAAATATTACCATTGTGTTACAACTGCCTACAATATTCAGTACAATAACATGTTGTACAGGTTTGTACCCTCGGAGCAATAGGCTATGCCATGTGGCCTGGGTATGTAGTAGGCTATACCATGTAGGCTTGTGTAAGAACACTCTATGATATTTAATCACATGTGTGATTAAATGACAAAATCATTTAATCACACGTTTTAGAACATATCCCTGTTAATGATTCACATACACATACACATACACACATATATACACATACACACTATATATACATATATACGTATATATGATATATACAGTATATATGGTATGATTAAACCATATATATATTTCTCTTAAACCATATCTACGTATGTGTATAAACACATTAGATATATATACATACATACTATATATACACATACACATAATATATAGTTGATATGATACAGTTAAACCATATATATATATAGTACGGTTTGGTGAATAAACATTCTACCAAAGTAAAAGAAACTCATCTGAGAGGAAATTAGTAGCATTTTAATTCCATTTAGTGATTTTAATAATTAATTTTATATTTATTATATTCTAAAATTTGTATGGTATTAATATGTCTCTCATTTTTATATGTACTCATGTAAAATATCTAATTACAGAGTGCTTTTCATATTTCTAAAAATATCAAGTGTCAAACACAAAAAAATTGAAAGCATAACAAGTAAAAGTCTACTAATTTGTCTTTAAAACTTAGCATGTCTTAAATGTCAGAAAAAATATAATGCATTATCAATTTTTTTTGCAAAACAAATGAAATTTCAAGGCAAGCTAAAAAATGTCAGTAATTAGTAAAGAAGGGTTAACTTAAGAGTTCAAGTTTTGTTGTGTTCCCTTCAAAACTTCTTCAGTTTCAACCGAATTTCAAGGGAAGTAGCATTGCAAATGTGGGATTTACACATCATTTCCTGGCATGGAATCTCTAACCTACTATGAAATCCCATTAAATTAGAAAAATGTCTTCAATATTCAAGCAACAGAAAAGTTCATTAGGATTTCTCAAATACTTAGACACAAAACTCAACAGAATAGTTGTTAATATCATTGCTTAGACCCTCCAAATATACATATTTTTGTATTGTAATAACCTCATAAGGTAGGCACTATTATTATTCCCTATTTTAGAGGTGAATAAACTGAGGCACAGAGACATACTTAAACTATTATTTTTTTAGATGAAATATACCATAGGTCCTGAGTAAAAATGTTCTAAAATTATACAGGCTTTACATAAATAACAACTTGAAATTAAATAAATGAACAAACATAACCATTTTTTCTTATTAACATGTTTATTAGTGCTCAGCTAAAAAGTATCACTATGAAAGTAATACTATGAATGCAGATAATAAACTCAAATATTTTGACTCCAACCTCATTTGTGTTTTGAACTAGTATTAGACAAATGACAATGGAAATATGCAATTGCCAGATTATTAAAATCCACTGCTATGGATCGAGAAATCTGTTATATGGTTCATACCTCTGCCAGCCTGTACAAGATCCTCATAATAGCATCACAAGCATGACCACTGACGCCATCAAACACAATCACATCTGCCAGCAGGTGTTAGCTGGTCAAGAAAGCTTTTACCTGTCAGCCCTAGTAGATCACAGACTAGACTAGGTCTGGTGTGGGACCAGGTTGGTCTCACGTTTAAAATTTTTCAGGAAATAATTTTACAGCTCTGCCCCACCTTACTCTTCTATTAAAACACTTTCAACCATTCAAGAATGACCTTAGGAGTGGGAAGAGGGTGCCTATACTGAGCAAGTCAAACCTTTAAAGGATCATAACCTTAATTTAACATACGAAGTGATCTTTAGCCAAAGGGAAACTGAGACCAGGAAAACAGACTACTCTTGCCTCACAAGCTCTCTGCTGTGGTTCAACAGTTGCCCTGCCACGTCTGTCCTGGTTCTCAGGATTGAGAGGCCCTCGGAAGACCAGCCGTACAAGCTACTCCTCTAGAAGGCTCAGGTGTCCAAGTAATTCATTCCAACTAGAAAGTCTGATATTCCCACAGTTACAGCCACTGTGATCAATCTCCTCAGCCCTGTGGCTCTCAGCTCTGCTTGCACATTGGAATCACCTGGGAAACTTTCAGAACTACTTATACTTGAGCCTCATTGAAGACCAAACCAGAATTTCTTGGGTGTGCACTACTTTATTCAGCTGGTTGAACTCATTCAGATTCCATGAATGCCTCATTTGTAATGAGAAAGTAACTGATTCAAGGAGATCATCTGTGTCTTTGCAGGTTATGATTCAATATCAATTTAAAGGGTCCCAAAGTTGGCATAAGATCTGCCCCTACCTCAAGAAGCTCAGGCTATAGCAATAAAGAGCACCAATACTTCAGTCTCCAGACTAACGAAAGACGTATGACCAATATCAAAAGATCTCTGAATTCTGTTTTCACCCATTGCCAGGTAAATTAGTCTGGGAAAAGGAACTAATATATATTTTCTTGTCCACAGCATCCTATCAGTGAAAACTGATTCAGTTCTTTAACCATTTGAGATATTTTACAGAGAGAAAAAAAAACTTGATTCTGTAGTTATTTTTTATTCCATAATTATTTAAAAGATACGAGAAAAGAAAATGTATGGCTCTGACAGAATGCAGCAATTACTAATTCACCCTTTTCCCCTGTTATTGTGTCTGTATAGTACTTTCAGTGTAATTAGTTCCTATTTTTGTTTGTTTTTGGTTTTGTTGTAGAATTCCTTATGTGTTCTAATACATGCATTATAATAGACATAATAGATACCAAAATAGACATACTATTTCATACTAGAATACTAGAATCAACGAGATAAAATATATACACAAAAAGATACTTCATCCCAAACATTCATTTAGTTAACTCCTTTGATCAGAATTTTAATAGAAAAAGTTGATTTTTAAAAATTTATCTTCCTTCTTAACAGTAACTTTGTTAACAATGGGGTGCCAGAAGCATTCTACAGGAAAAATAAAACAATCAAATGAAATAAAATCTCCCACACCTAAACATTCACATTAAGGTGTTTTTTGAAGGGGAAAAACATACACCTACATATTGTTAAACTGAAATCCATTCTTCGATTATTGCTGCAGAGCAACTGGCAAGGTTTGTTTAGCAAATTTCATGCCAAGCTTCTGAAGTATGCACCCTACCCATTTCCACACATAATTCAATATAAACACTTCTCTTCTGACAGACATTTTGAAAGATCAAAGTGCAGAACAAAGGCAAAGAATGACATGAAGCGCAAGTTCTGGACCATTGAGATGAATAGATAGATTAGCCAGAAAATTGACGATGACACCTCAGACCTGCAGAAGTGGTTCTGTTTATGTGATTACAGTTTCAATGCTTAGGAGACCCAAATCTCTAAACAGCCATTTTCCTCTATGCCCCTACAGGAAACTCTGCAATATTTCAACAAGTCCATCCATCAATGCCAATCAGTGCAATTCACCTGACATCTCATTATAGGTTTTAAGCAACTGGATGTCATCTAGAAGAGGACAAATAGTTCATTATACAAAACATTATGGACCAAATAGAACCCTTATGCAAAATGCATCAAACAAATTCCAGTATATTGCCAGCAAGGGCTAGATAAAAGTCAAATAAAATAAATTGGCTATTGTGGAATATGCTCTTTATAGAGCACAATGATCCAATTGCCTTACACTTATGATTTGCAGACTTATATTATAAAAAGCAGTGTTCAGCTTGCTAAACAAAAAAAAACATGACTTCATGCATATATTCTTGAAATAGAAAATTAGATTAAGAGTGAAGTTTTAACTACATGGACTTCTCTGATCTAGAAGTAGAAAAAAAGGAGAATGTTTGGGTTCACTAGCTGGAGTTCAATATTTTCAGCAATTTCCAGCCACCCTCTAAATTAATGTTTTCAGCAATGTCGTATACCATCGTGTTGATTTTAGAATATGGCAAAACATCAAAATCCTGGCCAATGTTAGTCCTTTCACTGCAAGCTTGAAAGGATATGCAATTAATTATATTACAGATTTATGGGATTCTAACTAGAACCACACTGACTGGCTTGCTAGTGAGTACAGGAAGAAGGTAACCCACTTGGGGCTGGAAGAACCTATCAGAATACAGGCACCATGGTTTGCAGGAATAAATTTCCTGCCTTAATAGCTTGTGCTCCAGTCTATTAAAATTCACATGTTTTTCCCTTGCAGTATCATTATCTCTATTGACAAATTATGTTTGTAGTTACCAAAAAAAAAGGGGGGGGTGGAAAAAGGGAGTCAAACTCTTCTTTAAAAAACTCTTCTTGAATATGCTTTGAAGCTACAGAAAAAAAATTATTGCATTGACAGGTGGTGGGAAACTTGACCTTATAATTCCTTCCTATCCTAGAATGATTTAAAAATTCTCTATAAACTTTATTCCCCCTCAGAGCAGCAGTTCCATGGACGCAAACAATCCCATATGGGGATGACAGAGTCAGTGAGCGGCACACTTCCTCAGTCATCCCTCTGAGTCTCTCCGTGATGGGCTTTGATTCACTTTTCCTGACTTGCTCTGCGGAAAGGCTTTTAGAATCACAACGCTTGCTAGCTTGAGTTAATCAGCCCCCAGTACTACCAAGTCCAAAGCATTAGAGGGGAAATTTATTTCATTCATAATTAGAAATTCCACTGAGTCATTAAATAAAGACCAGATATGAAGCTCAAGATAAAGTACTCGTGAGATTTCAATGTAAGGACACTAACTTACAAATATTTAAGAGGGGAGAAAAAGGGGGGGGAGGAAAAAAAGGGAAAAGAAAAGAGAAAAGAAAAAGAGAGAGACTAGATCTCCTACAATACAAATCTGTTGGTTTACTTTCAGAAAACACGGTAAGCATGCTATTACATTATTCTAAATGCTGCTATGGAAAATAATAAGTTGGTAGTTACTTTTTTCTTGAATTTGAGTTCACTAAAGAAGAATGTTTTAAAATGTAAAAAAGTATTTATGTAAGAACTTAACTATTCTACTGTTATCATGAGACAGAAATTCTTAAAATAATTCATTAGCAACAACCCAGGATTTCATCTCATTTCTAATTCAAAAAGATAAAGAGAGACATAGCATGATCTAGTAAATTTTTTTAAAATAGAGATATGGGAAATGTGGGAGTACTTTTCATTTTAAACACATAAAGGATACTAAAGTAGAGCAAAGGGAAAAAAAGATTTAAGAAAACCCTAAGTGCCCATATATTAATATAGATAGTGTGAAAGCACTTAGCCAGGTGGTAGATTTTCAGGGGCTGAAAAATGGTTTTAGTCAATTTTTAAACTAATAGCAGATGGAATAAAGAGATAATTTATAATCACTGTCTACATGTTTATAAGGATTTTTGTCAGCAATATATTCAAGCACAAGGCTGTGGCCTACGTAGTGAGTTCATCAATTATAACCCCTCTTCCTGCTCAGGAGCACAGCAGAGAGGCATTTCTCTCCTTGGCTTGGCCACTCGTTATATAGGAATTTTTGTGTTCTGTTTTGCTGCCCTGAGTGTGTCTGAAACCTGGACATGTTCTTTCTTCTCCAATATTACTCAAGTGGATCATCATGAAGCTTAGAGAGTAGACAGTGTTCCTTATAACCAGCACAAGGGGGTAGAAGAAAAATGGTATGAAATAATCTGATGGCTTTTTTTCCATAAAATTAATTTAAACATTTCTCCTCAGAAAATAAAGCACATTTTAACAAAATAATATGTTTTCCTTGATAGACAAAGTGTAGGTGCAATGTAAAGCTCTCAGTGATGGAACCAAATGGAGTCCAGAAACAGAAAATATGTGTTTGATATATAACAATTCTGATATATGGCAGTAGTGGCACTGTTGATGGTTGGTTCATCAAGGATACTTGGTAAACCATATGGAAAACAAAAATGAAACTGGATCCCTTCCTCTTACCACACATACAAAAATCTCAAGTAGATTAAAAGATAATACAAGATAGGTCACTTTAATCTTAGAATAAAATACAGGAGGATATCTTTATGATCTTTCATAGGAAAGAATTTTCAAACAAATTCTTTTTCAAATAAAAAAGTATTAGTGTTTAAATTTAAAAATAATAAATTTGAATCCATCAAAATTAAAATTTCCATTTATCAAAGGCCACTCAAAGAAAGTGAAAAGATAATCTTCAATCTGGGAAAAGATATTGGCAATATAAAATTGACACAGGATTAGTATCAAATTATTCCAACAACTTCCGTAAGTCAACAAGAGGTAGAAACAACCCAAAAGAAAAACAGACATTTCCCATCAAAAGAAACACTATGTTAAATAAATACATCAAAAGATACTTAACGTCATGCTAATCAAGGAAGTGCAAATTAAGACCACATGAACATTCTCCAGATGATGAAAATTAAGAAATCTGAATATACAGGTGCTAAAAGATGAAGGACAAAAGAAACTCTCATACACTGCTGATGGTCATATAAATTGGTTCCAACTTGCAAACGGAATTTGGAATTATCTTATAAAGCTGAATATGCACCCACTCTATAACTTTACTTCCCATATATCCAAGAAAAGCTACACACGTACCAGGAAACATGCACAAGCATGTTCAGAAAAGTATTGAGGTAACAGCAAAAACCTAAAACAATGCAACTGCCTTTCAAGAGGAAACTAGATAAGTAAATATAGTTTGTTTATTCAAATAATGATATATTAAAATGAAGTAAAAATAAATAAATTCCAGCTATATAGCTCATATATAACCCTAGAATAAATTTAGAAACATAATATTCAGTGAAAAAAGCAAGTTGCAAAAGACTGCATACTTTATCATGCCATGTTTACAAAGCTAAAAAACAAACAAATCTATGCTAAATATTGTTCTGGAATATATACAGGTATAGTACCTTTTTAACAAAAAATAAACAGGAATGAGAAATAGAAATCTGGAGGGTGGGTAGCAGTTATAGGATTGGATTACTATGAAACACAGAGCACTGCGGGTATGGAAAGCTGGATGGCGGGTTCACAACCATTCATTTTATTGTAAGATACCTGCTGTATACACGTCTGTACATATAAAACCTTACATGAAAATTGCAAACACAACTGTAATTTCTAATGTTACATTTTATATATACAAAGGAAAGAAAAATGTCTGCATGTCTATCCTGTTTGATATCCAAAGAGTCTTCATTGATTTTTATGCCATTACAATTTCAATACGAGATATGCTATAGAAAAATCTGGTAGCCTTCTCTTGAAAAATAGGAAGAACTTATCACCCCAGGCCCACGTTCTTGCACACTTCAAAAATCAGTGGAGCTAAGTAAAAACCACTCCCCCTCGTCCCACAAGCCCTATCCAGCTTGATTCATTCATTTACATCACGTTGGCCTCTCTAAGCATCTGAGTTTGCAACCCCTTAGAATGCACAGGAATTAACAATGGTTCTCTTGGAATGGTGGAATTAAATATGATTTTATTTCTTCTATTTATTTATCTGTACATTTTATTCTTCTGAAAGGAACATCTATTATTTGTGAAAAAGAAACAAAAGCACCATTTTGATAGATATTCCAAGAGAAAAGGAAAGAATCTCATACAGATAGAGAATGAGAAACAACTTATCTAGAAAGGTAGTAAATACTACATAAGAATTACATGTAAATAAAACTAGCCAAATTTAGGAGATTTTAATGAAATGCTTAAACCAAAACATTTTCTATAGTTTTTTTCTTATTAAATTGGATAAAGTACACAATATGTAGAAGATGTGACCATGTAACGGAAAGCATCATTTTACATAAAAACAGGAGTCGATACATTGGAATTTCAAGCTGAGAATAAAATATGAGCTAAGTGAATAGCTATGAGCAATTCCTTTAGAAATCAAGTCATAACTTTGCAACTACAGAGACAGAAAACTGCCTTGTAGCAACGGACGAACCACCTTGCCAAAAAATGTCTTCATCTTTCAGCATCATATATTCTTGAATTTTTTTGAAGAATAAAGAGAAAAGGGTGGTTATGGAATTAATGCATCCCACCCTTTGGCTCTCAGCGGTTCTCCTTTATAGCATATTCACATAAAAGTTTGTCAGCCAAGAAGGTTCTTGGCCAAGTCTGACTGAAAGGCCGGAACCCACGGAAGAGTAGGCACAAGTCTTGACTGGAATTGTAGCAAGTTATTTTGGGGTAGAGAAATTTCACTGGTGCAAATGTTAGGTCCATGTCCCAGGCCAGTTGCCAAGATCCAGAAACCTTTATTCCCAAGGCCCTATGCTACATCAGCCCATTATTTCTTCTCTAACACACAGGATACTGCCTGCTAATAACTGACCCTGTTTGTGACAGGACCTCCACTTTCATGAGTCACTTGGTACTAGATTTGTCAATTTCTGAATAAGCTTTGCTCACAGTGATTCTGCAAAGTTAACATCACTCATGATCAATTTTCCTCTAGCTTTCTTCATATAACACATAAAGCAACAGAAATTAAGATTAGGAATAAAAATTAAATTATAGTCGTGAGGAATGAGGGTGGGAACACCAGTTTGCCATTTTGTTTTTCAACCATAATCCATCATTCCTGGTTACTTTGGGGGCTAACATAACACTTTTTTTAATGGAGGAGAAATTGACAGGAAAAAAATGAACAACTGAAATAGCACAAAAGGGGAAAAGCAACTAACAGGAGAATGCATCAGGTGTTATTTTACAATCATTTAATTTTCTCCTCAACTCTGTTTGGAAATTACCATTAGTTACTCATATGTTAAAGATGAGGAAATAGTTTTTCATTCTAGGAAAAGGTTAACTATAATTTACCCAATGACACAGCTAATAAGGTGGTAGATTTGGTGTTCGAATTCCATAGTCCTTGTTCTTCCCAATAGCCCACACTTTTCAAAATATGGAATTGTTCAAATTTGGACTTCATTTGTCTTTGTATGAAAAATGAACCTCCTAGTCAGGCATTTCAAAAATAAATTTATTGCTCTTTATTCCTTTGACTGCATTTCCTATTCCTAGGCTGAGTATTACTGGAGAAAGAACAATTAACACTGCAAAAACAATTCACCATAAATTCATGTTATAGTTACTTCTTTATTTCTACTCAATAATTTCATACAATGCCAGGAAATCTTTTATCCCAGGGATAGTGAACATGTGGAGCATACACCACTACTTCTTCCTGATTATCAGCATCAGGAACTGCACATCAAGTATAGCTCTCTTATCTGCTTTATACCATGTTGGCTTCAGAATCCTTCCCAACACAATGTTCCGTGGAGCCACTACCCAATCAATCAGACTCTGCACCAGATGAAAAATTTATTTACCCTTCTAGTCCTATTTCATTCACCACAATGGTTCCAAACCTATCAGAACACCAGTTAACAATATTCCCACCTGACTTATTCCTAGAAAACAGCCTCTTAGCCTAGAACAGGGGTCCCCAACCTATGGTGAGTTGTATAATTATTTCATTATATATCACAATGTAATAATAATAGAAATAAAATGCACAATAAATGTAATGAACTTGAATCATTCTGAAACCATCCCCACCCTCCCCAGTCTATGGAAGAATTGTCTTTCATGCAAATGATCCCTGGTGCTTAAAAGGTTGGGGACCACTGGCTAAAAGACATCTAATTAGAACATATTTGCCTTCCTGGGTATTGACCTCTAACTCCTTCTATAGGAGGAGTTCTTGCACTTGTCTACAGGAGGCGTTTTTCTAAAACTTACCAGCTGTCAAGGTTTTTCCAAAACTCTTTGCCCCATCTCTCAGCTATGCATGCCTTCACTTATTCATTACTTTTCAATCTTTCACCCATTACTATGTGACATTTTACCACCACCTAAACACACATTCAACTTTTTCTTGTTCATAAAAATAAAAACAAATTTCTTCTCGATTCTGCTGCATTTTAAAAGTGGCATCTAACTTTTTAACAACTCTGCTTAATTTTTGAGCTTCTTGAAAAAATTATCAATATCTGCATCCTCTCTTTTATTTGTCACCTTTTCATTCCTTCCTATTCTCCACTTAAGGTCTAGCAGGAAAATTTGAAGGTTCATTTAGTCTTAACCTCATCTGTCTACTCTGCCACACCTAATATGGTAGGCCAGGCCTTCTCAAACTTTTTACGTGAATCTTCTGGGGATCTTGTTAAAATGCAGATTTTGATTCCTTGGGGCTTGCTGGGACCTGAGATTCTGAATTTCTAGCAAACTTCTAGGGGATGCCCATGCTTCTGGTCCATGAATCACACTCTCAGTAACAAGATTATATACAACTCTCTATTTTTGAATCATTGTTTCTTCTTTTTTACTTCCAAAACACACCCCATGCTGGGCCTCTCCATTTTCTGGTTGCCCGTTTTTTTGTCTCCTTATTGACTTCTTTCCTTCTTCATTTTTTTCGTTCTAATATTAATACAAGTAACAGTATTTAGAGCATTGATCATATGCCAGCCACTGTGCTACAGACCTTATATTGATTATCTTAATCCTCACAAGAATCCATGAGAAAATTTGCATTTTAAAGATGGTGACATTGAGGTAGCACCAGTAACACTGCACAGCCAGGTTGGAGCAGGGATTCAGCCCCAAGCAGTTTAACTCAAAATCCTGGGATGTTAGCCTCAGCACCCCTGTCTCACACTGACATTGTTCAAGAAGCCATGAGTAAGACAGTGATACCAATCCTTCATCCTGAAAATAAGTGGACAAAAGTTGTGATAAAGAAGGGGAAAAGGCTGCAGAAAAAGGGATTATAAACTATTGCAGGAAATTTGAATGATAATGTGGAAGAGTGAATGGATTGTTATTGAAAAACATGATACAGCCCATCCATTCATAATTAAATTTCTGAACCTGAAGATCTTAATGAAAAGTTGGACTCTGAAAAAATGTTAATGGAAAGGCATTTCCCTAAGAAAATCAAGTAAACTATGGGGCAGTCCACATCCTTACAAATCATGTCATTGAACCAAAATAATACAATGGGAGGCTCTTTGTATAAAAATGCAAAAGCAAGATTCTCAGAATTAAGATCACGCACAAAAAAGAGGAGACACCTGGCAATGCTGCCTTTTGTCTATATTTATGCCTTCCTCCGTGCTCATTCCATTGGCCTTCTCTAATTAATCCTTGTAACACTGCACTTCTGAAGGGTAAATTAGAAGCAGAAAACATCCCCATTTTGTAAATAGGAAGCAGATGCAGTGACTTAGTGGTTCTTAGTGAATCAATAACAGAACTTCAAAATCAACCCTAACTTAGATTGTACTAATTTATCTACATAGCATGGTGCCAAATGCAAACTTTAAAAAAACAAAACCAAAAAACATTTCTTTCTTTCTTAAGAAAATGAACAACCAGAAGTCTGCAAAAATTCTTTTTTTTTTTTTTTTGCTAATCTAGGCCAAATTCTAGAAAAAAAAACAGGCAAAAATGGGCCAGTTCTTTCTCTAGGATTAGTGTGTTTTTTCTAAAACCCACAATTACTAGATAGAAACCTTGCCCATTAATCCTCACAATAAGCTTTAGAAGTATCTGAGATCAGACACCAGGAAGTTACAAAAGATATATATACCTCATTTGACATTAAGAAAAAGTGAAGAAGGAAATTATATGAAAATCTACTATGGTGAAAATAAAAGCCATGGATTAAAGGCTCTATGAAAAACCACCTTATTAAATCCTAGCCTTCCTTAAAAAAGATAAATAGAATTAATTATAATTAATGGTTGTAATTTCTTTCTTATGTGTTTTTCTTGACATAAACATACTTTAATCAACCCAAAATGTAAAAATGCTTATTAGTGAGTTTATTAGTTTAACAAGTTTTATCAACATATGTCTAGAACTGGCATCTCTAGGTACTTGAATCAATCTGGGATAATTTTCTTTTTTCTCCCACAAATTCAACACTTTTGGTAGTTGTCAGGCATAAATTTTTACTAGAAGAAAGTTATAAACTAAACATAACACTACATATTTTTTGACCTTTAAACACATAAGCCAAAACTCTTACTATTCAGGACTGCTCTACCTTCAAATATGAAAGTCATGAACAATTCTTGCTAAAAGATAAATGCAGCATGAAAGCCAGTATATGAAATTTAAGCTCTCTCTCCCTTTCTTCACCATCATGGCATGTATGATTGACTGCATTTCTTGCTATGTCTTCTCACAAGACTTTCAGTATCAAGGGATTCCTAGCCAAGAAACAAAAGCAAAATCACCTCATTCCTCAGTGGATTCAAATGAAAACTGGTAAGAAAATCAAGTACAACTCCAAGAGGAAACACCAGAGAAGAACAAGCTAGTCCATAAGGAACTGCACATGAGTTGGCACACATGTTTATGCTGTATCACAGGCACTATCGTCTTACCATATTAAGCTGAAAATGTCACGAGTATCTGAACAGTTGGACATGTTTTATTATGAAAATGGTTCCTCTCTTTGTTTATATGCTCTACACTAGTAATAAATATGTGACACTTTTTGTTTGAAAAAAAATTTTAAATCACCAAATTTATGTACAGTGTGAATAAAGGTTAGGAAAACAAAACTCTCACCATTCCAAGGTCAATTTTTGCTTACTTTTTGAAAAGAAATTG
Organism: Lepilemur ruficaudatus; assembly: GCA_963574885.1. Taxonomy (NCBI): domain Eukaryota; kingdom Metazoa; phylum Chordata; class Mammalia; order Primates; family Lepilemuridae; genus Lepilemur; species Lepilemur ruficaudatus. Next base: position 60,639 of record CAUYRT010064577.1, read on the forward strand.
CTGCTTTTATACTTAATATTTTACTTATTATAATTCCAAGCTATTTATATCTGCATGCCATATACCTATTTATTGCTTTTCTATGCCTTTATGAATATCCAAATTCCCCAATATTTAGAACCTATATCATGATCCTGATGACTGCATCATCTAAGCTACTAAAAAACTTGTGTTTCCAAGTTACCAAGATTGATATTTTTGTTAAGAACCAAGGTTCTTCTACATACATAATATAAAGATATCACTTTCCTCTAACACAGATATATAGGGAAACTAGGTTTGCAATACATAAGCATCCCAGATTTCTATTCTGTGACAACAGAATCCTTCAATTTCTGCAATTCTATAGTGAAATTTGGAAATGTGGACTGGAATATGATAAATGTTGAAGGTCCACATGGTCAAATATGAAAGGTTAGATCATCTGCAATCTAACAGCTCATTCTGTTCTCTTAGAAACAATTCATAATCAGTGAGGAGAGCTACGACTCCTGTGAGAATTGGAGAATTTGCTGGTGCTCTATTTGCTCCCCCCAAGGCGACTCCTTTGGAGCAGCAAAAGCACTAAGTTAGCCTAAGACGGTGGCCCATGCTGAGTCAGCACTTGTCCTTGAACCAAGAAATTCCAGAAGGGTGGGGAGCTGGCAAGGAGAGAAGGGAAGAAATAAGGAGGACTTGGAGGAAAACAGCATATCATGTACTAACACTGGGTCTCCCGAGTGTATCAGTAATAAACTGGCTTTCTGCCAAAAGTTTTTTCTCTCTCTCTGCAATAAAGGAAATAGTACATTAAAGTGTTTTGTGAACTACGGACAATTTGGAAAATTACACATTTGCAACAGCATTACTCTATGAATTAAAGTTAAGGCCTTTTCCTTAAACAGAAGTAGTATTAACCATATATTCAACAGAAATCTAACCCTCAGTAAAATTTTATGCCTGTGGAGTCAGTTAAAGTGTTTCTAAAATAAGAGAAATGAATGTTTTTTTTTTTGGTTTCCCTGGTGCAATATAACTGAATGTAATTATTTACCAAATATACAGAATGAGAATGTTTAAATTGAAATTTAATTTAAAAGTTTTAAGTTTTTCCTGGGGGGCAGGCATGCGGGGAGAGGAGAATGCTATCCAAATAAGAAATCAACATGCAGTAGATGAGATGTTTTAAATGAATAGAAAGCAGTGATCTGGGTAACTTCACGAGAGAGGTATGAGTGGATAAAGGGCATTGGCTGGTTACCATCCACATTCAGTTACCTGTGTATTGCTTGAGATTTTTACTGAGCACCTATAATTTTGGTAATTTAATATTTTTAGGATAAGAAAACTCAGTTTTTCTCCTTGTTAAGCTTGACCAAAGAAATAAATAAATCCCCCCAGCTTTCAGAAATGTTAGCGTATTCTACAAAATACAGTATTGTTAATAGAAGGTACAGAGACAAAGAATCAGCTGGAGGGAGGGAAACTTTGTTAACTAAAACACTTACAATTCTCAGAAGACGAGAAATACCATTCTACTCTAGGAACCAGGCCATTTTGGAATGAGCCTAATGAACTGAAAATTTTCCTGTAACTGTGATATGTTACAAAACTGATACCAAACAAGGATAATTCTTCTGCCATTTCTTAAAATTACCTTCAAGTATATAACTTAATGCTAATTAATTTACCCTTAAACCATTATTTATCTAGTATGAGAGTTAACTAATCTATTAAGAATTACGTACAAGGAAATGTTTTAGACACTGTGAGAGTAAATAAATAAGCATAAAGAAATCGTGCCAGCCCTTGGAAAGTGAACACTTTTATTGGTATAGCAAGACAAATAAATAAAAATTGTCAGCAACGTAGTACGTAATAATTTTGAAATGAGTGCTACCGAGAGTACTGTAGTACCTAAAGGAAACGAAGACATTATTCTTTGCGGGAAGAATATAGAAATCTTCAAAAAGGAGATGAGATTCAAGTGGACCTTGAAGATGTAAAGAATTTATTAGTTTAAAGTGACAGTGGGAGGAAGGGCATTGAAGAGAAAGGCACAGAGGGCGAAATGGTGATTCTTACAGTTTCCTTTTTTTCCACAGCAAATAGGAAGCCTCTGGAAATTTTTGGCTCAAGAAATATTTTGGATAGTGTAGTAGAAAAGATTAAGGTAAGGATAACAAGTTATGAGGTTGAAACATGTTTCCATAGCAAGGAAAATAAAGTAAGGAAAAAATGCAAAAAAAAAAATGTTACCAACGAAGACTGAGACGAAATGACTGCAGGAATATAACAACATAGAGAAAAAACTTGAAAGTTTCAAGTTTCAAAAACTTGAAAGTGTAAGTAGAAAAGATGATGGCACAAACGAAGTCCACTTGGTGAGAGACAGGAGTTTTTTTCAGAAATGTTTAAAAGTAATTGAAACTGAGGGAATATATATAGGGTAGGAGGTTAGGACTGAAGATTAATCTCTAATTTGGAGTTACAGTCGAGTCCGAGAAAGTATAAGAACTTTGATAAAACAATCTAGAACAAGAAGCCCAGAGGAGCAAGGAGTGAAGAGCTGAGAGAAGAGGAGAACCTGGAGGGCTGCAGGTGACAGCGTAGTGTAGCAATGCCGAGGAGGAAGAGAAAGTGCTGTGGACAGGAACCTCCACTGGAGAGGAAAATGACATTTAAAAAATGCTCTGGGGTCTGGTTAGGAAGTCACCAAATTAACCTTGGTAGGTCACTAGAGACACAAAGCAGGTACTGAGAATTATGGCTACATGGTGGGTCATTATACTATTGTCTCCATTTTTGTGAGATTTTGAAAATTTCCTTCTTAAGTTTTAGATGAACGTGAATGAGAGTTGAGGAAATGCAAATGAATGGAAGAAGAGAAGTAGAAGGATGGTTTGGGACAACAGCAAATATCTTTTCTTCCTTTATCACCCCAATTTAAGAAAGAAGTACATGGCAGTCATTAACAGGCAGGTTTTGGCACAAGATCGTCTCAGTTCAATTAATATTACTCCTGCCATTTATTCGCTGCTGTACTTGGGCAAATCATGTAATCTGGGATTTCTTGAATACTCCTGACTCGGTGACAGGTACTTTACATACATTATTTCATTTAATCTTCACAAGATTCTTGTAACATGGCTGTTATATCTCATTTTTAACTACCAAATGATACAGACAGGGAGTAACATACAGTATATTGTACTACTCAGTACCCTGTGTTGCCTTCCTGAATGTAAGTACCATACCTAAGACCTGAGTGCCTTCTAGATCTTTGCATCTACAACACTTATTTAATATACATGCAACCCACAGCTAATCTTGAAGTTGAAGTCAAGTGCCTGCAAGTACCAGTTAAGTAACACATGGATTTAGGGGCCTGGAGACCCACCCCAACTATGAGACATGGTTCTAGGAACAGTTGCCATTCAGTACCTGTCAATGGTTGCCATGCAGAAATTCAGATCTAAGTTTATGAATCTTCAACATTTCAAAAGTGGATGAAAAAGAGGATTTTTATACTGACAACTAATTCAAAGTGTTCTAAAACTACTACATAGAGCAAACAAAATATAAAAGTCCTTTGGGTTGGGTCTCAATCTCAGCATGACCCAAGAAAGTTTTACTTTTACTCTAGTGTTAGTGCAGAGAGCAATGCTACTCATATCCTTTGCTGTTTCTAGCAATGGAAGATGGCATGTCCCGGGTAGTGTCTAAATTAGTAAATCCTATGTTACCTAAGAAGTACCTTATAGCACCTGAAGACATATTTTGTGTTGTTTAAAGCTTAACAAATAGCCCTGAGTGACTACCTGATGTTGCTGGGAATACAACCAACACTGGTATAATGCTTCATCTGTGCCAGATACTGTTATAAGTACTTTTCATAGAACAACTCTTTTAATTATCCCAAGAACTGTATGAGGTAGCTGCATTTATTATTCCCTTTATACAGCAAAGAAAACTGAGATACAGAGAGGTTAAATAACTTGCTCAAGGTCACAACGCTAGTAAGCTTCAGAGGCAGCATTTGAACCCAGGAAGGCCACCTCCAAGGTGTGAGCCTTTCACCCTGTGGCCATCACCTTCCTAAAGTAAAACGAGGGATAGTGGGGGGGGTGACAATACTGTGGAGTTTGACTGCTCTGTAGTTCCTCAGAGGTGCTGCAAGAACAATATGTGGTACTTTTTTACTTTTAGCATCACATATCCTATTAACCACCTCAGCAGGAAGGAATCTTATGTGGTAGATATAAAATACCTCAAATGTTGTTTTTCATATTACTTCTGCTTATAACAAGACCAACAATATATACTGATACAACTGTTCAGTAGTATTCACAAATGTGTAAGTCTGTATTATTTTAATGTATTACTGAAATCATGTAGGCTTGCATGAAATATACATATATATTTGTAAATGCACATGTATAAAGTCTTTCTGGATGTTTTAATACTATTTATAGGTTTTGTGTTTTGTCTTGTTTTGTTTTTTGACATTTTAAAGTCTCACCAATCAATGTCTACATTTTATTAAAAGAGAAGTTCCTAAAAAAATTATATTAAGGGGCATCTAAGCATGTTTATCAAGTTTTTCATGTTCTCATCTGCTCCCATATTTCATCAGCAATTTTTCCAAAGTGCAGCCCTCAGAGAGAGAAACATTTGTTCAAAGATGTTTGGATTGTCTCAGCCTTTTACAATCAATGTCAGTTTACATAAAACAAGAATCACAAGATACCGTTTTAAATATCCCACTAATCATTAACTATGGTCTCAATGTAGCCACATTTACCAAGCTGAAAACCATTTTTAACATTATAGGAAAAAAGCAGTTTTTTCTTCTACTCCTGTTTGTTCTCCCAACATCAGGGGGCTCACAACACATTACTTCCTATTCCTCAAATGCAGGTGAAACTCAGCTGCAAGAACATTTTAGTCTAGATCACAGCCACCTTCTAATTTCTGCCACATTCACTCGAGCTGCTCTCCAATCCATTCTCCATAGAGCAACCAGGATGAACCTTCCAAAGTCTAAATCAGATGATGTCACTGTTTTTCTTTTGCCCTTTGCAGCCATCACTGAACCTAGAAATAAATCGAAGCTCCTCACAAAGACCTTTCAGTCCTGGCCAGTCACCTCTGCAGCCACATCTTAGCCCACTTCCTTGTTCACGGTGACACACCTAGACACCTGTTCAGTTCTGATTATACAACAAGCTGAGCTCTTTCCTGACTCAGAGCCTTCTCATACTCTGTTCCTCTGCCAAGAGAACTCTTTGCCCAATCCTTTACGTGGTGGGGCCACCTAAAGTCACCTCCTTAGAAACCCTTTCCTGACTGCATAGCATAAAGTTGGCCCCACGAGTTATACTTCCCGTCCTTTTTCTTCTTCAAATTGATTTCAGTCTGCAATTATGCATTACTTTTTGTTTACATGTTGTTTTATCTGTCTCTTACACTGACTATAATCCCACAAGCGCAGAAATTATGTTTGTGTTCTCTTTCTCCTTTCTTCATTTCTTTCTCTCAGTAAACAAGCTAACAATGCCTATTACACAATGAGCATGCAAAATTTATTGAGAGAAGGAAATGAAGACAGGAGACGGGAGAGGAGAGAAGGAAACAGAAGAAGAGGGGGGAAAGTCAATTTAACTGCTAAGTTCACACAAATATTTAATACAATTTTTTCAATCATTGGACTGTGAGGTCTGTTCAGACATTGCTCATTATTTCTTACTATAGATTGCTTGATCTCTATTCTTTTTGACAGATATGTAAGATTTGATATATTAGAAAACTATCAGAACCAAAGTGAAGATAAGACACAGTGAGGAGAACCTAAATTGTTTCAGATCCCTTCACTGAAATCAGCCCCTATAAATCCTAAAAGACCCCAGAATGGTGTAAGTTTATAGGAATTTTTTTTTTTTTAATTAAGTGACCATAAGGAAATGCCATCAACTGTGAGGATGAAAAGAGGTAAGTCATTTCTTAAAGCAACCTTCAGGTATATAACTTAAATCTAGCTAATTTTCCCTTCAAACATTATTCATTGCCTTATACTGTACACAAGACTAATAATAAATAGTTAAATGGAAAGAACAACAACAACAATCTTAAAACAAGCCAGGACGTTTATGTCTTACAATTTAAAAAATTCTTACAGATTTTTAGGTCCTGCTTTCCTAATTATTTGCACATTGAGGAAAACACTGGCATTGCATTTATCCCTTGGCATAGCTGGATTCCTCCAATGTAATCTCATACATTTATGAGATTCAGGAATTCTTATCATAATCTCCTGGGCTTCAACCCTCACCCATGTGCAAATACTGGTTTTATTCATTAACTGACGTCTTTACCTAAAAATCAAGCTTTCTAAAGGAAAAAGGTTGTGAAAATTTCAACTGAAATTACTCTTGCATCCCCCTGGAAAGAGAACCAAGAGGTGTTTCCAGCGTGTTAAAATAGGCAGAGGTGGAAGGTAGCAGCTAACAGGAGGAAAGGAGCATTCATTCTTACGAGTCACTAAAGGAAGGCTCCCAACTGTTGAGGTCCTCAGGATGAACCCCTAAAATTGGAGGGTTCATCTGAAGCAATCTGGCATTCCTGATGCTTGCGAATTACTGAAGTTTGTTCTGGGAAGGAAAGACTTCTTTCTGAGAAGACATTTGTCTTTCAAAGAAAAACCTATGTGCTGCCCTCTGGAGGCTGCAAGAAATAATAAATGAACCTAAAAATACCAGAAAGGAAAAAAAAGTACAAGGAAAGAGGACAGGAGGGACTTATTTTTGTCTTAGTTTTTCTGACCTAACATAGTACATTTAGGTCAGACTTCAAATTTGAGCAGTAAATTAATATCATACAGAGGAAATTCTGAATCTGATGCAAATAATAATTCTGTCTGAAAACACAATTCTTGATCATCTTTCTTTTATTCTTTTTTAGTGTTTGTGTGCAGTTTTAAATGACTTTGTTAAGATATATTTATACACCATAAGTTTGACCATTTTACGGGTACAATTCAATGATTTTAAAGTACATTTAACCCAGGTTCTGCAATTATCAGCATTATCCAGTTTTAGAATATTTCAATTGCCTTCACTATTTAGATTCCTTCTACCAATTTACAGCTAATACCCATTCCTGCCCCAGCCCCTGGAACCTGTGAGTCTACTTAGTATTTCTACAGACATACTTTTCGTTTTTTAAATATAGAAGTCTAGTATTAAACACTCTATAACATGACAAGAGAATTCTTCCTTTTTGTCTTGCTTTTCCAATACAATGTCCTGCCTTGATCAATGTCACAAGATGGGGGTTAAATCCCTCACCAAACCAAACTCTGGGGGGAAGCACCTGTAAGTGCCTAATTCTCAATGTCCACACAATGTATATTTAACCTGCCACAGATTTGAAGGTGACGCTAAATTTGTGTCTAATGTCTCTGTGAAAATTAGCCATGGGTATACTTTGAACACACAGGTCAACAGTCCATTTCAAAATAAGTTTTCACATCCCAAAGTTTTATAAAGGATTCATGGTTTAAATATTTGCCTTTATTATGATGAGTAACCCATTTTTAACTGAATATTCAAAAAAATCCTAAATTATTCCCTTCTTTATTAATGAGGTTTTTAAAAATCTCCATTTTGAATCTGTCAAGAACATGTCAGTCCTGTTGGCCTGACACAGACCCTATGCTGAACATGGAGATTGCTTCAAGAACCCAGATTCTCAGAAGGTTAAGACCAGGGGCTCTAAACCATCCTTTGGGGTGGAAATCCAGCTCGGGATTGTACTGTGTAATCCTGGGCAGTGTACTTAATTTCTCCATGCCTCAGTTTTCCTGTGGAGGAATGGAGATATTAAGTCTGTATTCCAGGTGTAAATGTAGTGAGAAGTGTGCTTGGAAAAGAGCCCACGGGGACTGTCTGAAACCAGTATTACCTGAAAAGTATTTTACCAAGGATAATTATCATCATTTCTATCTGAAAATAAAGAATGGATTTGTAATAGATAGTAGAAAAATGACTGACAATAAGCAGACTGAGGAGTTTTAGTCAACAATTTACAATTACTTATATCACATGTTTTGTGGATTTTCAAGGACAGCTATGGTTTCAGTTCATTTTCAAGCCTAAGGACCAAACCAGGAAGAAATCAAATGCTGGTCTCAAAAATAACTAGTCACATCAGAGCGTATATGCCATGCATGTGCTGACCCCCTATAGCTTTCATATTGTCTCTTCTGGATCCTTCTGAAGAGCCTTCCCCTCATTGCATCCAATTGGTAATTTACCTACTTCACAGAGGTCAGATTGTGGGATCAAGGTAAGGGGGAAGAGGCATAAATTTGGGTCTGGATAAGTAAAATAAAACAAGAAATCAAACCAAACAAGAAAGCAAAATGGGTATTAACAGTTTGATTCTTAGGTTTTGTTTTTTTTTTTCCCTAAGCAATGAATGCTTTAAAACATTATTAACTTAGGAACAGTGCATATCTTTGTGAATCAAAACCAGTGGAGAATCAAACCACTATAATTAATGTAACAAGGCTTGCTGACTCACCTCAACTAAACACAGTCTCTAAAAGCCCAAATATGCACATTAATTTGCAATTAATGCTTCTCTCCTCTTTCAAGCACCATGGAGCAGAGCTTTATAAACAGCAAAGCGTGTTAATTTAAACAAAATATAAGAAACCGATTTTTTCAAGGTGGTAAAGCTCAGGTCTGCATATTTTCATTATTGCATAATGGTTACCTTTAGCCATAAACTACGAGGTCAAAGTAAGGTCAAAATAAAGTGGCAAATGTAATAAATGAGAAGAAAAGTAACTAGAAACCATATTTAAGATGACTTTTTCCCTAGCTAGGTAAATGAATGTTATTCTAGCATAGTTCACTCAGTAGGGCTGATTTAAAATAGATTTTCTATTCAAATCCTTCATCTATATCCTGTATTATAACAAAATTTATTTTAAAATTTCTTTTTAGTGCTTTTTTTCCCCCTTAAAACACACAGCTCAGAATCTGCTATGTCGCAAATGGTTTGATTTAACCTAAAGGCTAAAGCTATCCTCACATTCAAAATAAAAGAATGTGAAACAGGTCACTGTTCAGATTGTGAAGATAACATTAAAATAAACAAAGAACAACAAAATGAAAAGAAAAAGTCCAGGCTCTTTGTGTTTCTAAAAAACTTATCCCTTACACCAGGTGGTGGTAATCTAATACCAGGAGTTCATAATTTTAAAAAAGTTGTGTACCTGCTACTTCACTGTAAAACACAAAGGTGCAAAGTCTGCTTAGGCAGCAAATAGCTTGAGATCTTTCAAATCCAAATGTGTTGGTCAATGTGGTAACACAGGCCAGTCATCCTGCTGTGTTTTTCATTTATATGCTGTTGATACCCAAGATACAGCAAATAATGTCATCAATTTCCTTCAATTACCTCATAAAGGATTCATTTGCACTAGGGGAATAAAAAGGTTGCGACAGTAGCTTTAGGATCACTCAGCAGCAAGAATCGGCATTAGTAACTATCCTCAGAGGCACAAAGGGAGGTAAAAAAGTCATTTACTTAACATTCTTTAATTCTTTGTGGTATAACAAGACTACGTCATGATTTAGGACTGAAAAGCATGGTTGTTTTGCTCACGAGAAAAGTCTTTCATAACCTGCACATATTTGTGACACATGCAGTTACGAGATCGTCGGCTACCTTTAAAAGTGGTATCCCCCTGCTGAAAGCTCTCAAACAGCCTTCAGAGGAAAAAAAAAAAAAAAACCAATATTACTTTACTCCTGAGACATCAAATATCCCAGGTCTCATTTTATAAAGAAGTTTCTTTGTACAATAGTTAGATAGTGCTGAGGAAAATAACTTTTGTATGCCTATATCCTAACATAAGGTCATGTATAGCTAATTAAGCATTCTTCCTTCGGTTTGATTACATAAAGAGTTGGTTTTGTAATACAATAGCGCATGAAGGTCAGTATGGCTATGAGAGAAACCTTAGATGCTATGACAAATCCAATAACTATCAGGGTATTTGTTCATAAAAGTAAAGCATTTCTCAAAATATTTTGCTGATTTGTTAAGGTACCAGGAGATATTTTGCCGGCTGCAGGGCTGACCTTCTGCAAGACCCTATACAGTGAGGCTGTCAACGGATTTTCTTAGAAGATACAGATTTCAGTTTTAGAATAAGGCAGAGACCAAAATAGGAATCACAAAGTTGAAGTACACAAGTATCAAAAGGGAAAAAAATGGGGTAAAAAAGATCAGTGGGTTCCTTATCTTTACACCCAGCTTCACCCACTCCAAAGGCTAAGTTCTGTTTCAGGTCATTTTCCCTGAAACTAGCAGGCTAAACAGCATAACAGAAGACTTTACTTTCGCCTTTATGTCCCCTTGGAGTATTTAAAAGGAATGATTCACATCTTACAAGGCCAGGAATCTTTGAAATGAACTTCTGGAAAATGCAAAGGTACCTGAAGCTCCTGCAACAAACATGAGACTGCACTGCCCTCCAGAGGTGACTCCCTGGCAAATACTTTTAATCAATTAATGGTGTGAGAACTAAGGAAATGTGCTGCAGTAATTCTCACTGAAGTTTTAGTCCTTATGTCTCAAATATTTAAACAAATATGTATGCCTAAAAATCAGTGAAAATCTACTTCTTTCCTCTAGGCGGAATATGACATTGTCTCAGCTCTTCTATCGAATCTCATTTCCTTTTGTCCTGCTCGAAAGTAATATATGCGGCAGCTTTTGCTAAATGTTAAATATTAATTCGTTTGGTTGGAGGGCCTGTTTATTCATGTACATTTTTCAGAGAAATAAGACTAAATACATAGCCTAAGGAAACCTGAACAGAGCTGAGGATCCTCAGAGATATTAAGGGCATGCTAAGAAACAGTTAAAAAATCGAATATTTTACTATCTAATTATGTTGTCATCACCTAACTGAAACTTGAAGGGTGCCCACAGCTATTGTGAAAGATATATAAATTTATTTTGAATGTTTTTCTCTTGAACTTTTGTTCTCCATAACTATGTGATCTAGTTCGGTCCCACACACTGCTTCAAATAACAAACAATTTTGTAGATTGTCGCTTTTCATTTATTATCTATCGGTTCAAAATTTTCAAGAGTTAAGACAAATCCAATAATTTCTTGATAAAATTCTAACAACCAACAACTTGTGTGCCTCTGTGAATGATTCAAAACACATGAATGAAAATTACTTATTTGGGAAAATTAAACTTTATACAGCAAATATTTATGTAGGGTTTTGTAAATATTAACTCATTTAATTACCATAACACCTATGAAATAGATACTGTTATTATCATCCCTTTTTTGACAGATGAGACACAGAGAGTAGCTCAAAATCACAGAGCTGGAGTGTGAAAGAGCTGAGTTCAAATTCAAACAGGTTAACTTCAGAGTCCTGGTTCTTAACTTCTTGACTTTAACTTAAATGGTGATTTAAATATATAGATTCCCCCATTATAAAAAGCTTTAATAAGATTTAAAACAAAGTTAACATTTTTAAGGTATTTTTTATAATATATAGCACATAGAAAGCTTAAAAGGAATTAAAACTCTGGTAGATCAAAGTGCTGGAAGGCAGAATGAAATTATATAATAAAACAATTTTTTTGTGTGATAACTTGCAAATATTTACCAAGTCATTAATCTTTAGGAAGAAAAAAACCAAGAAAATATTGAAACAACATGGAAAAATATTATCTATCTCCTAATTATAGAAACATCAAGAATACACATTTCATCTTATAAATATCAAGCAACTGTTTACTATTTTTGAAATCAATAATTGTGATTATGTTTACTGCAATAAAAATAAATAAGGGCAGAAAAAACACTTTTTATAGCTGACAACTAAATTCATCAAGAAAAAAAAGGGAGTGAATAGGAGACTTTAGATTCAATCACAGAGGCACCATCACAAACCTACAGTCATTTAACTCAGGCAAGGATTTTAAAATATACTTCAGGTTGCACTTAGAAAACAATGTTCTTACACCAAGCACAAGCCGGCCAGATACAGCGGCTGGGTTCAGAAACTAGAAGGCCCCTGGGAAAGCAGCTCAGTTAACTACAAAGCAATGTGGTCAATGCCCAGTGTCGTTATGGGGATTAGACGAGGGTCACAGCTTCATGGCAGCACCTGCACAGCTATGACATAAGCTTATATCCGACATAAATCATATCCCCTCTGTTTTGAAAGCAAATAATAAAAGAGTTGTTCCATGTCTCTTGACCTTTAGTTCTGGGAAACGTTGATTTTTCCCTTATAGCTACAGAATGTACTAACCATGCCCAGTGGGACAGACATAGAAACCCTCATCACAGAACACATGTATAAATATCCACCTTCTCACTTCCAAAATGATTTGTATCTTAAATATCACTAACATATTATTATTATTATTAAAGTAGCTTAAAGTGAGGAGGAAAGGGAGAATAAGAAGGAAGGAAACACATACAGACAGATACCTGAAAGAAGAAATTAAAATGCCAATATGGATGAAGATACATGATTGACCAGCTAGTGATAAAGTGAAATCAGATGAATGTTGCCACTGACAGTTGCTAAATGTTGCTTTGCACAAATGCCAGTAAATCCGGTGTGCAATTAGCTCCTAAATTCATTTTTTTCATGGAATCCAATTACTCAAAATTGCTACCTCTAAAAAAAATTGCTTTCAAAACTCAGCATTAACATTACTTGAGATTTAATGAAACAATGTTGTTAGAATTTACTTAAGTTTTTTTTTAAGACAAGGTAACTAATTACTCTTAAATCACTGAATGATACACATGTCCAATAATTCTGGATACCCATAAATCCAATTTGACATAAAGGCAAACTGCAGAGTAAAAGATAGTAACAGGGGGAAAAAAAAACTGTAAACTTATTGAATGACCACTTATATAATACTACTCCTAATAATAATGAATGATGACCACAGCAGGCACACAGGAAGATTTTATCAGCAAGTAGAGTACTTCCTAATACCAAGATAATGCCTGATCCTCACATACATTTTAATGTCCTAATTTCCAAAGGAAAGAGCAATGAGATATACTGATTATTAATACTAAGTAGTCACTTAGTTACTTCAGTAAGGGATCTCTTAAAAGACCCTTCACTCTAAATATTCTATATATTAATATTATAGAAAGATGTATTTTATTTTCTATATAGTGATATTTTTGTTGGTACAAAAAGTAAAACCCAGCAGGCACATTTTTTGATCAGGAACTTTGTTATGAAAAGTACCAATCAATACGAGATATTAGGGTAACCACCAAAACATCATATATGAAGCTCTATTGCTGTGAAAATTATAAAATTACTCACATAAAGATTATCAGATATACCTCCCATTCAATGTTCAATATTCAAAATTTTTTGAATCCCTGATGTGTGCTAGGCACTGGGGATATAGCAGTGAACATAAACAACGTTACTGTTCTCAAGAACTAACATTGTACTGGGGAGAAATAAAAAATAATAAATTAAGAAAACCATATAAGATTTCAGTTGTGGATCATTGCAACACACAAAAAGTAAGCCAGCAAGGAGGAGGGGCAATATCTGTGTACGTGGGTGGATGCTCCTGTACATGCTGTATATGCTGTACGGGCTGTACATGCGGTCATCTGGAAAGGCGAGTCCAGTGAGATGAGGGGGAGCTGCCTAAATGACCTAGGGCAAGACAGTTCTATGCAGAGGGACCAGCAAGTTCAAAGGTGCTTGAACACGGAAGGCATATGGTGGTGCAGGGTTCTGTGGGCCTTGATAAGGGCTCTGAATTTTACCCTGAACTCTAAGCGAGAGGAGAGTCACTGGGAAGCCAATGTGAGAAATGCGTGTTCTAATCTTGGGGCAAATGATTGTACCTAGTAGAAATAGCTTATATGGCATCATGGCCAGAATTTGCACTTGAAGACCAGACATATCTGGATTGAAATAATCTCTGTTCTTCAACACCAAAACTGTAAGACCCCATGTCAATTGCTGCATTTCTCAGCTTCCATTTAAATGGTCATAATATGGAAATTGCCCTACTATTGTGAAGATTAAATAATACAAGCAGCACCTAGTAATAAAACTATGCATGGATTACAGTAAGTGCTTAATAAATAGTAGCTGTCATTTTAATAGTGTTGCAAGAAGCTTAAAATGTGAGCCAATGCAGAAGACCCAAATTTTAAAAGGGCTAAAGAGAAGGTAGAGGGAGAAAGTTTGTATTAGGATAGACTTTAGAGCTTGGAAGATGTTAGGAGGCTCTTCACCTCTAAATAAATCTACAAAAGACTCCAGTAAGAACCATAGCTCAGAACAACAGATGTGTGATTTCATAATGAGATCTTGGTATTCAACATAAATACCTAAGAGAGACAATTAAATTATGGCCCCTATAGTATAACAGATGACTAAAAATAGTGGCACTGCTCAATAAAAATTAAGCATTTCTTAGGGCATATCTAATTGAATCTTCCCAAAAATCTATGAGTAAAGTATTAAACTCATTTTTAAAATGAGAAACTGAGATTCAGAAACAGTAAAATACACATCCAAAAATCACACATCTAGGCCGGACGCTGTGGCTCACGCCTGTAATCCTAGCACTCTGGGAGGCCGAGGCGGGTGGACAGCTCAACGTCAGGAGTTCAAGACCAGCCTGAGCAAGAGCGAGACCCCGTCTTTACTATAAATAGAAAGAAATTAATTGGCCAACTAAAAATATATGTAAAAAATTAGCCGGGCATGGTGGCACATGCCTGTAGTCCCAGCTACTTGGGAGGCTGAGGCAGAAGGATTGCTTGAGCCCAGGAGTTTGAGGTTGCT